>JANHFT010002603.1:4077-21944 GCA_032467955.1 Pseudoxenodon macrops | reverse complement strand
ATGGCCCTTTTATGACTTGTGGACTTCAACTCCCAGAATTCCTGAGTCAGCCATGCTGATTCAGGAATTCTGGGACTTAAAGTCCAGAAAGTCATAAAAGGGCCATAGTTCCCCACCTCTCATATAGATTAACAAAATAATTCAACTGCTTGACTCAGATAGACTTCAGGCCAAGCCAATATTCAAAGAGCCTTGAACACTAATGCTCAAACCAACTCTGAATCACTTACAAAATGCTGGTTAAGAGTAAAACTTATTGTTAAATGGGGGAAAAAACTAACAATGAGTCTGTCTCAGAATCTGACTTGCTGAGTACTATGATTCAATAAGCAGAATTCCACCGAGTACCACTTTCCGACAAAATATATGTTTGTGAAACACCAGAAATAGAAGACATGAATGTCCTATTCAGCTACCAACTATATGCTTCAACAAGACTTCAGAATTTACAGGCATTATTTGACAGAACTACGAAAGGGGACCATAATAAAATGCAAACTTATTTTCTTCAAGGCAATAGCATAGTTCATGTATTATCTTTATAGGTTCAATTTACACACATACACAATAAACACCACAGTATTAATAATATCCAGTCAAGACAATTGTACTCAAATAATATAATGTGCTACTTTTGTTTTATATCAATATAATATAATAAAATAATATAAAAAGGAATAAATAAAGATATGTTTGAAAAATCTACAGCATCCTTACTATGGTACAATAGTAAATTGGATTAAATTGGCATGAAGTAAATTTCGTATTAAAAATTCCTACATATTATATTGATCTTAACTGTAATCCTGGGTCTTAGAACAACAGATATTTACACTACCTGATACTGATAAAAACAAAAATAAACAAGAAAACAAAATATGACATCCTTTGAACTCTCTCTCCTGCTATCCTTTCAATCTCCTAGAAAGAATATTACAGCTTCTTATGGTTATTTAACTTCATATTCTCTATAGATTGGAAAATATCAGCAGGCTGAATTGAGAGCTTTCCCAAATACAACAACAAAGAACACCTTAGAATGGCTTTTAAAAAAATGAGAACATCAAGACAGATTGTCTTTCAGAAGGACTATTGGATCTGACTTCTTTTTAGTCAATATTAAAGTCTCAGGCAATGAATCGTGATATCCACAGAAGAAAAGTCAATACATGCCTGATGTGTGCTAAAATCTTTTGAAATTATTTGTTACTTCACTTTAAGGTATGTGAAATATGAAAGTATTAAAACAGTCTGTTAAATGATTCTCTAAGTGTGCATTATGTTGTAGGTTCACATCTCTTTATCTCTCTCTCTCTCTCTATGAAATATTTATATGTTTAAAATGTAAGTATGCCAGTTTATCAGAAACTGGTGAATTGCATTTTTATACATTTTTAAACTACTATAGTTACTATACTATACTATTAGACGCTTAAGTTACAAGATATAACAATGGCCAGGAGTGGGTTCTAACTTACCTCACCGCCGGTTCGCTGCCTCCCGCACCACGTGACATGCTCAGTACAAAAAAAATCCAAAAAATTTCCCGCAAAAAAGGCTGAAAACAAGATGGTGACGCATGCACAGTGCTGGAAAGTCAGCTTCTGCGCATGCAGAAAAAATGTTTTTCCCCCAAATTAAAAAAAGAAAAGAAAAGATGGCAGCGTTGACGGGCCAAAACAAGTTCCGTGACGTCACCAGAGGTTTATTACCTACTCTATAGACCCAGTCTGAACTGGTAGGAACCCACCTCTGACAATCACCCTAAATTTATAAGAACAAATGAGTAAACCACCTGCACATTATTTTTAATTGGAATAATTAATCCAATATCAATTTAATGGACAATTTGGAGTTTGTTGATCTATGAAAAAAATTATGGCCCAAAAGAATATATTTATTTTTCTGAAAGGCATAAATCTTTTCTAGTACAGATATGAGTTGAATGTCTTAGGCTATAGCTATTAACTTATAAAAATTACCAAAGACAACAATCCATTAACTTTAACCAGGAAAAATAGCTCTTTTAAGTGGAGACTGAATGAGATGCTGCAAAAGAAAAAGGTAGTGAAGGATTGTAAAAAGAAATTAAAAGAATTTTTTTGAGAATAATCTTAATAAAGGTAATAGACTAAGAACAGTTTGGGATGAAAGCAAAGCTTTTGTAAGAGGGTATTTTTATACAACAAAATACTGAATTTAAAAGAAAAGGAAATAGAAAGTACAAGTGATTTTGGATGAGATAAAAATAAAGGAAGAAAAAAATTAAAAATCACCAAGGAGTACAATTATTACCCACCAAATTAAGCTTCTAGAGAGTCATTTATATTAACAGTGAGAGAGAAATAAATAAAAATGAACTATGCAAATCAAAGAAGTTCTGAATTTTCAAATATATCAGGAAATGGTTGTATTAGCATATACTGTAAGTTGAGAAAAGAGAACGAAAAAGAAGTGATACTGAAATTGGAAGAAGAATATACTGTAAAACAGATAATGCAAATATGCTAAACATTTTATTCAATATTATTCTACTTTATATAAAGGTCAAGAGCAAAAAGTAAGACAGAATTTCAAGTACAATTATATACCAACAATGAACTGCTAATTTGTATAAAATGTTCTTGGAATAGCCATGGCTGACTAATCTATTATGTTAGTTAGATTAATGTGCAAAGAGAAGTGACACAATACCAGGAAATAGTAAGACTTCAACAAGATCTATCTGACTCAATACTGTCCTAAAAACAGTAGTTCTAGCCATGCAATAACTTGTATTTCTAAACTGACTGGAGAAATATTATTAGTACATAATAGCTGGTGTTGTGCATAATTGACATTTACCATGAGGAAAGAGTCAAGAATAACCAACCTATTATGAGCTTTTTAATGGTCTTGCTATATCATCTTTAAGACACACTGTGTAGGTTGCTGCCACTGTGTGAAGATTTAATGCTATTGCTAGATATTTCTACCTTCAGTTTCACTGCAGCAATTATCCAGGTGGTAAACTATTCCAAAGCTCACTGTCTTGCTATTAAGCAATCAACACAGACAGAGAGGCTCGGGCCATCTTCCCGTGATGAATATAGCAGATTTATAATGCACAAAAGATAGGAGCAAAGCAAGATATACAGGGCATCTGATCATTCAGTGAGGAAGCTCTAATGTAGGAATTAATATGATTTAAGAAAAGTCTGCAATGATCCGCATAAATTCCTGCATCTACAATCACAAACGAAAAGACTTTATTAAGGCCTATTGTGTAACAGTTGTCACAAAAGCAAATGTTTTATTTGCCCTGAAAACATTGCTATATAGTAATATATAGCATGCTTGGCAGAAATATTATTAGGGTAGTGTATAGATGTATGTACTGTATATATATTTGTGTATGTTCACTACCTTAAGTTACTTATAAAGTGATAGAGGCAGGATAAAAATCAAATAAATAAATAGTGATTCTTTTTGTACAATTCATTTCTTAATTTTATTTATATATCACCATTCCACAAATAGCTTCTAGTGGTTCACATAAAAACAAGAACATAAAAATAATTAATGCCACTAAAAACTTTCATAATACTATCTAATATAAACTGTAAATTAAAAAAAAAAACCTTACAGATAAAACACAAATCAATGGGAACAACTAACCAGCCTCTCTTAACGTTTAAGACACATCAACTACCGTATTTTGCATTGCTACTAAGAACAATGCTAATCATTTATTGGGAAGCGAGACTGTACTATTTCTTCCCCTGTTGAGTGAACAGGGTGGGCAAATTCCATTCAAAGTATTTCCATGGTGAAAAGCCTTAGGAATCAAGCCACATCGGACTTAAGACTAAAACTAGTATTTTGAAAAACACCCATTTTTGCAATGCCCTCAAAACCAATGTGATAAAGGTTCTTGTCCACTAATAGTCAGGTTACACTAAGTTAGATAACTTGTAACTTAGCTGTCTTCGGACCGACCTAAGCGTAGTACATAAAATCATCTGCTACAATGTTCTTCCTGTCAATGAATACTTCAGCTTCAACCAAAACAATACAAGAGCACAAAATAGATATAAACTTATGGTAAACCACTCCAAACCTGATTGCAGAAAATACGACTTCAGTAACAGAGTTGTCAGTGCCTGGAATGCACTACTCTGTGGTTACTTCCCAAAAACCCAAAAACTTTAACCTTAGACTGTCTACTGTAGACCTCACCCCATTCCTAAGAGGTCTGTAAGGGACGTGTATAAACGCCTACCGTCCCTGTCCTATTGTTTCCCTTTATGTATTCATAATCTTGTCTATACTTGCATCTGTTTTCTAATATATCCTTGATGAAAATAAATAAATAGAAAATAAATAAAAATACAGTATTCTATATCAATGCAGTTTCCCAAAAAATTTTTAAAGGCAGTCACCTACTGCTGCAGGCTCAGTATGAGAAAGGCATGAGTCATCTTTAATATCTATTCCTTCCACTTTCAGTATTAAGGGGGGGGAAATGGTTGCAAATTAGATTTTGCTCTTTTCATGCATTTACATCTTTGAATTTCCAAACTTCCCTGGAAACTAGGCTACCTGTATACTGACAATTATAAAACCTAAATAATACATGTTATCCATTAATTATGCCATTACTTTATGATGTAGGAGAAGGAGTTGCAGAACATGGAGGCGGAGTTAAAAGAGGGACCAGTCTGGAATCTCTACAAAGCCACAAGTGGATTAAGTCCAATCTCCTCCCCTTGAATTCTATAGACTCTTAACTAAATCCAGGCAGGTGCTACATAACTGTTAATTGAGAAGATTCTTGTGCATAGGCTGTTTAAGCAATACATCAGTTTAATCAGTTTCCTTCATGCATGGATTTGCTCTGTTGTGTCTGACAATGTAGCTTTAATCTGATCCATTCTAGTTATTCTACATTCTAGTTATATAAATGTTTGGCAACAAACCATTAATCAATAGGCGAATGCCCCAATAATGTAAAACTAGTTAGAATATGCTTATAACTTCATGATGGCGAACCTATGGCACACATGCCACAGATGGCACGCGAAGCCATATTTGCCAGCACGGGAGCCATTGCAGTAGATCAGCTCCAGCATTCATGTGCGCGTTGGCCAGCTGAAAACGCCCCCCTCCCCTCCCAGGAGTCTCCAAGCGGCCCATTTTGAGGTAAGTAAAGGGCTCACGCGGAGGCTCTGGGAGGGCGTTTCTGGCCTCCAGATGCCTTCTGGGGCCTGGGGAAGACAAAAAGCAAGCCTTCCGGTCCCAACAGAAGTTGGGAAATGGGCCCTTTCCGGCCTCCGGAGGGCCTCCCAGGAGTGGGGAAGGCCTTCTTTACTTTATTCCTGATGTTTCTGTTTCCTGTATTTGAGAAAAGGTAAGGTCCAGGTTGTTATCTACTGTATATTTTATTCTGTGCCCATTAAATATACTTTTAGTTTCAGCTCTTCCATTAATCAATTTCACATGTTTACAGGCTGCTTCTCAATGACACAATCACACCTTGAGGCTAGAGAATCACTATTATGGATCCTAACTCATCAAACCAGTCCTGCTGATATAATTGCAGCAGGTAAAGACATTGTTTCTAGCCTTACAAGATCCTCATGAAAAAAACAGCACTCATTCATTTTCCAATTTATGAGAAAGTCACATAACTATTGATTGTACTGATCATATGTCATATCCCTTGCCCTCATCAGCCCTCACTGGCAGAACAATTAACATTTTTTTTGTTACTGTTTGCCTTTTAAAGTAAAACTGGAGAGAAAATACAACAGAAACAGACATAAAAAAGAAAAACAAATATATGAAGTTAAAATTAATTATAGGCTGTACATGGCATTGAAGATGGAAGAGGGTCTGAAAATATGTGGCTATTGATTTAAGGTCATATTGCAATAAATTACCCTTGTAATTGCCACAAATAATTCGATGTTTGGAAAACAACATGAAGAATTAAGCACAGAAAATATTCCTTTTTAGTGGCAAACTGAAACCCCTTTTTGGATCTATCACACTGAATTCAGTAGAGCTTATTGGTTTCAATATTAATGGTTTCAGAGTCACTGGAATCTATACATCCATGTATAGACTGCAATTAAGTAATAAGTAAGGCTGTTAAATCATACCTTCTATATTAAAATCAGGGTTTTTAGTACATTTTTGGCTCTTACAGAGGTGGTAAGATGAGAAAGTAGAGAGTTGTATTTTATGCTTCCCCTTAACATGAAAACCACTTTATCTCCATAAGCCATTCATGCCCATGTCTCCGATGTGCTTTCTGCTTTTCTTAATCTCATGGCTGAACTGTATTATTATTTCATCTGGAGATTGCAGCAGGCAAAAATCATGTGTGACCCTTCGCCATGTCTTAAGGCAAAATGAAAAGTTATGTAAACCATCTGAATAAGAAAAGGAATGGATTAGTTTAATCTCTAAATACATAGGGGTATATTACATGAAGTACATAAAAAAGGAGGATAAGAGGAAAGAACGGGTGCCCAGGAATGTTTGTTCTTGGTCCAATATATTCTGGTTTAATGGATTACTATTTTTCTTCCTGAAACAAACATGCATTATTCCATAAGAGAGACAGCAATCCAGTGGTAGGCACACATCATAGGAGTATATGTGGTTGGGTCCATACAAGAGCTTATTCTGGGATTTCTCTATGCACCTTGTAGTCAAGCCCCAGGTGTACATACTATTAATGTCTAGAATTGAAGTCCATCAAAGCTTTGCCCAAAAACAATCCTGCTCCATCTGGATAAGTGTCTGCTTCAGAAAAAGCTGAAGTGAGTTTTGCCAGGGACCATGCCAGGCAAAACCAGGTAGGGCCTCCCCCGATTGCCTCCTGGCATTCCCATGGGTAAAGATAACACCGCCCGAAAAAATTCCTTTCACAGAGGCAGCCAGCCACCTTGGTGATCCGTGCCTAACACATGCCATACGCTTAAAAAAAAACAACTAGCAGAATGAAACCCCCTGCATGATATTACATGACAACCTCAGCAATACCTTTCTTAGAAGTAAACACCAGATGATAAAACAATGAATAGGTGGTCGAATTCTCTGAGGTGAATATCAAACAGAAGTTGGGGAAAAGCCAATAAGCCAAGATGTTTCAACCAAAAGGATACAGAATCATTTCAAAACAGGGATTTAAAATGGAATCAATTAGTTTGTGTTGCAGTAGGAATCCATTTTTACCTAGAATTCTGAGGTAAGGGCTGACCTTTATTTTTGGAAAATAATGTTTAGATATTATTGCGCTCTGTTTTTAAACGAAATAAAATATACCAATTCTATGTCAGGGCAAAGTAAAGGACACTCTGAGAGCTTCCATCTATCTCTTAGGAAACGACTGAGCACCATAGATAGTTCCTAATGTACTGTATGCACCCTATACTCTACACACAAAGATCAACAAATTCAAATCCGGATGGAGAATTTGAACCGCATAGACTAATGCCTGGCCACCAAAGTCTGATAAATCCCAAATAGGATGAAAGCAGTCATGTAGTGCCTCCTGTGGCCAATATAACTAAAAACTCCACATAGGTTACACACTGCGTAAAAACCCTTTTACACAGGGGCATGACATAATGTAAAATCTGTATCTCCCTGCTCTGAGTGCTTTGGGGAAGGTGGACTTTATACCATTCTGAGCTCTTCTGAAGAAAGAAGTTGCTTTTATTGTAATGTATTAAAACAGCAGTATTAACTGGTCTTTGATGTTTATTATGGGAAACATCCCCCCCCCTTCGATTTTAAAGCAGCATAAAACTTTGGAAAATCTTTTCCCCGCAGCAGTGAACTAAACCAATTAACCATGATTTTTCCTAATTAATTCTAAGAGCTGACTTCTATAAATTGGCTACATTGTAATACTTTTATATTTCAAATTAGACAATCTCAAAGCTCTGCTTTTATGGCTTAGATCAAGCCAGTCCCCTTAAGTTTTTTTTTTTTTTGATGGTTCCATGTCTGTTCAGTAAAACTCTGACACCAGGGCAACCATCCAGAGGAAAGAAAGCAGAAGATAACAGACATCGCAGAAGTGCTAATGAACACAGTGAACAAAAGGGAGTGATTATCTTGCTCACTTTATAAAGAGTTTCTCTGCAAAAGCTGAATATAAGCTTAGTAGGAGGCAGAGGTGTTCTTTGTGGTGGGCGGGGTGGCAATAAAGGTGCCCAACCCCCCCTCTTACAAATGGACAGAATCGATAATCAGCAACAGCTAGCAGAGAATTCAAGCCAAGTGTGGGAGGCAAGCAACTTCTCTTAAAGGCGGACTTGTTTTTTCTTCACAAACAAGCCAGTTCTGGTACAGGATTTTGACCACCATTTCTGCAACAAAATGGTATTTTTTCAAAAGAGTGGGTATTTCAAATAAGTACAAAACATCTTATTTTATTTATTTAAACTTCTGTGCCGCCCATCGCTCTACCAAGAGATTCTGAGCAGCTTAAAGAACAAGATAAACAATTACAGGAATGAAACATTGGACGTTAAAAGTTAAAGCATTACAGTTAATATTAAAACAGATGTAAAGAGTAGACAGAACGAAGGTGGATTGTTCTACTAATCTACTAGCCACCTCCAAAATGAGATGCCCTTATCAAAATGAGTCAGTTTGACAAACTAAAAGGAATACACACGAGCCTTATCTGACAATTCCATATCAGCTAATATGTCCACTCTTCCAATACCGTTTTTATTTCAAACTCTGTGCATACATGCGTACTACATGATAGTAATCTAAATTTTACTTAGTTGCAATGGTAATAATAATGGCAATAGTACTTTTTGGAATTTTGCTATGAAACATGTATTCTGCCTTTCCATTTTTATTTCATGTCAGTTTGGTTATTTATTCAGATTGCCTTACACAGATTCAAAGCAAGCTCCCCCCCGCCCCCCAGTTCACCTAGATATGAGACAGCTAAAACATGGGATTTTCTGTATACCCCTTCTCTCTCTCTCTCTCTCTCACACACACACACACACACACACACACACACACACCTATTTCATCAGAAGAAATATAAATAATTCCTATATACCTTCCTTTGACTTGTGCATTTCCTCCAAAGTTGCCTGGGCACAGTAGACCTCGCGGATCTGTATCCCACCTCCACAGAGTGCTGCATGTTTATCGAGTCGAGGATCCTGCCTTTCCAACAGGAGAGAAACATCACATCCCTTCCACTCAGAGGTTTTCCATGAATATCTTTGTGGAGAATAAGGAATAAGGAAAACATTTATGTAAAGTCCAGTCACAAAGAGATCCATTTAACAGTTTTGCAAATAAAAGAATTGAAAGACTAGATGCCGTTTTTGAGTCATAATTTCCATCCATTTTAGAAGAATTTACTTCATCCACATTCCCTCAGGAATGTTCTGAATATCTCAGGATTTCCTAAATTGAAAGAAACCAACAAGAGGAAAGAAAACACATGAGGAGAAAATCCCGCAGTAAATATTAGTAACCAAAGCTGAAGGTATTATTTAAACTAAGAAAACCTAGAGATATTTTTTTAATGACAGAGAAAAGCGTTCATCGAAAGGATCTAGACCCTTGATGGCGAACCTATGGCACGTGTGAAACAGGTGGCACAGAGAGTCATATCAGCCAGCATGGGAGCCCTTGCCGTAGATCAGGTCCAGTGTCCATGTGTGCGCTGGCCATCTGATTTTTGGCTGGCCAAGCCCCCATCCCATCTCAGGAGTCTCCACGCGGCCAGTTTTGAGGTAAGTAAATGGTTTTTTTCAAAATGTGGAGGCTCTGGGAGGATGTTTCTGGCCTCTAGAGGACTTCTGGAGGGTGAGGGAGGCTTTTTTCACCCTCCCCAGCCTCCAGAAAAGCTCTGGAGGCTGGGGAGGGCAAAAATGGGCCTTCCAGGTACACTGTGCCATCGCATGCAAAAATCGGGAGGAGCGGGGGAGATCGTGCATGCATGCATGTGAGGAGTGGGGTGGGGTGCATTGTATTATGGGTGTGGGCATGTACATGCACAACCCCCCCACACACACACTTTTGGCACGTGACGGCAAAAAGGTTAGCCAACACTGATTTAGACCATCTCACACTTTTGTTTCAAACTTGTCCTATTCGTAGTGTATCATCTCATGTGATTCTGTCTTTCATTTGATGTGTTTCATTTCATTAAACATGTCACAGCTCCAACTGGCCATTCTGTATTGTGGCAGAACTGGATCCTAGTCACCTGCTTCCATGGCCATTTCATTCATCCTGGGCTGCTGGATTGGTGAAAAGTTATACTTTTCAGTTTCAATTGGAGCAGCAAATAAATCACTTCCAACTAAATATTCCAATTAAAAAGGGGGCAGGGTGAGGTCAGCTTTATGCCATTGTGGATTGGAGTATCATATTGGACCAACAAACAAGACTTCATATTGGTTGGAATGAATCATTTTGCTAAATGCTCCCCTTAGCTACATGTAGTAGACTAGTACGGTTTAGCTACATACAGTATGTAGATTTTGAAAAATACCAAAATGTTGGTTTGGGAACATACTATAAATATTCACATCTTATTTTGGAGCTTGTTTTTCATCCAAGGTAAGTCCATCAATTAAGATGAACTGGCTTGAATTTGATAATTATTTGTGTTTTGTCTTTTCCCAGAAAATTCCCATTCTACCCAAATGTGCCTGAAATTGTCTATGTATGTGTATCATGGACAGAATCAGTGAGAGTGAGAGAGAGAGAGGCGAGAGAGAGAGAGAGAGAGAGAGAGAGAGAGAGAGAGAGAGAGAGAGAGAGAGAGAGAGAGAGAATAGCCTATCAGCGTTCTTAACTCTTATTTACTGAAGATCAAACATTGTAAGTCCATACAAAGAGGGTATTTTACCCAAAGAAAGGAAAATCACAGTGACATTTGCTTTTATTCTCTCTTAAAGTATTACAAGCAAAAAGGCTGTCAGAAACACTTGTGTTATTTTCCTCTTGTTTTATTCTCACAATGCACCTACTGGCACTTCCATGGTTTCTTGGCATCACACAGAACTGCTGATAAGTGTGAAATCAGTGTCCCATGTATGCTGGGAGACCTTTTCCTATTCAAGTCTGGATGCCTACATACTCATATTCAATAGCTTTTATTTGACTGCTTTTAAAGAGATGAACATTCTGGTTTTCAGCTGATGTTGAGCACAGTGTAGCAGAATTCTGAATTTGCAAAAATTAGTAACTTAAAAATTATCCTTGGCATGTTCTCACTTCAAGGATAAGTATTTTTATCTAACAGTAGCTTTGATCTAGTAGCCTGACTCCTTCTTTTGGCACACAGCCCTCTATAACCTATAATCTTTTTTTAAAACTTTTATCTATTTGTGATTTCTAACTTACCAAAAGTAGACGATCAAGTCAGCAAGAATTCAGTAATTCAATAGAAAGTTGAGGTCAGAAGCCACAGGCAGAGATAAACTTTAAGAAATTTAAAACCTCATCGCTTTTATATAATTATATGCCTGATTGTTATGCTACACATTTAGTTCTATGCCTAAACATTATGTACTAAACATCTACATATATGTTTCTTTCATATTTTGTTATGTTCTAATATTAAACTTATGTTCTCTTTTTAAGGATAATGACCAGGAAGACAGATTGGGCAAAAATGTGACATTATGACCCATGGTGATGCAGTGGTTATAACGTAGTACTGCAGGCTACTTCTGCTGATTGCTGGTTGCCTGCAATTTGGCAGTTCAAATCTCACCAGGCTCAAGGTTGACTCAGCCTTTCATTCTTCTGAGATGGGTAAAATGAGGGCCCAGATTGTTGAGGGCACTATGCTGACTCTGTAAACCGCTTAGAGAGGGCTATAAAGCATTCTGAAGTGGTATATATAAGTCTGAGTGCTTTTGCTATTATGAATGTTTAAAAAATTCTGAGAGCCGTGAAATGGCAAGACTGAATTCTTCATCCTTTGTTTCCTCCAATAACTCCCGCCACCCCATTAGCCTCTCAACATAGTCTACAAAATACAGAGGAAGATCTATCTTTGAAAAGTAAATTTAACTCGCACTAGCAACACATTTATTTTATTCATATGTTTTGGGGTGGGATGGTAAAACAACTTCTGAGGATGTTTCCTACATGCCGTAGCAGCAGATACTTAACACTTTAGGCAAATGGCTCAGGTAGCCAATGCCTAAACCACTGAGAATTTAACAATTCATGACAGTATTTTAAAGTGTGCTTGGAAAGCAATCGTGCACATTTTTCAGTCCCCGTTTCCTGGGAACCAGGTCTTTGCATGGGTTAGCAACTACCACTTGGGTCAATTTTACCATGCTTTTCACATAGAGCATTTTGCGTAGTCCAAGTTGGAATGTGCTCAAGGCACCCAGAAGGCCGCAAATCTATTGGACTCATGAGCAGCCATGTTCTAGCCGTAACCGTGAACTGCACTCCTCTCCAGCATTGTCATCTGGGAAGCTAGCAATAGCTGAAAACAAAAGAGCACACACACACACACTCCCCAGTCTGCTCTTTTTAGGGTAAGCGGAAACTATCAAGGACAAGGTGGACTTCATTTCCAAAGCCAGGTATCCTCTTACTCATTTCTTTGTTCTCATTTAACTCTTTACCAGACTTAGGCAATGCTCCAGAGAATGCTGATGCAAAGGTACCTATAATATTTTTCTGCCTGGGTATACTGTGATACAGAATGCCATTCCCACTACATGGATCAGACCTGCAATTCTACTCTACAGCAAGGCTGCAGACTGGCTATTCTAACAGAATTCTGCAAATCTGATGGCGCTTGATCTCATCCTTCTTATTCAGGTAGTCCTCAACCACAGTTGAGCTCCAAATTCCCATTGCTAAGCAAGACGGTTGAGTTTTGCCCCATTTTATGACATTTCCTGCCACAGTTCTTAAGTGAACCACTGCAGTTGTTATGTTAGTAATGCAGTTGCTAAAGTGAATCTGGCTTGTTTGTCAGAAGGCCTCAAAGGGTGATCCTGGAAAACTGCAACTGTCATAAATATGAACCAGCTGCCAAGCATCCGAATTGTGATCATGGGGATGCTGTAACAATCATAAGTGTGAAAAAACAGTAAAAACTCACTTTTTTTCAATGCTGTTGTAACTTCAAATGATCACTAAACAAATGATTGTAAGTCAAGGACTACCGGTAGAATTACTTTGTCTGAGTCAGTCCCTGAATGCAATCTAGCTATTCTAGACATTTAAAAAATGTTCCTGCATTTCTCTTTCCCATCTTATTTTCTATACCAAATAAACATTTTAAAAAAACATTCTGAGACGCATGGAGGACAAGGGTTCAGGTAGCTGTGCCATATTCAGAAAAATGTGCATGGATCCACTCTTTTGTTCTTCATTCGATCAAAAGATGTCAACCATAGGACCGACCCTAAAGCCACGAGAGGCACCTGAAGATCAACTCTGGTGAAATAAGAGAAATGTGAAGGTATGGGATGGATACCTTGGGCAAGGCTGAAGGTGTTTTCCTCCACCATCCGTATTGCAGGCTTCCCTTTCTTCGGTTTCAGGACATTCCCTCCCAGCTCCAAGAGCTTCGTGCTTTATAATCCTTCTTCTGCTGCGGAATCCTGGCGAGAGGTCCCCTGAGTAACAAGTCTTTGAACAGGAGCTCCAGGAAGACCAGCTTGATGTTTCACAGTCTTTAGGCATAACGCAGGAGCGAAAGGTCAACGGGATGGCTTCTTGCATACAAAGGCTGTGATAAGAAAGCGTTTTGTTAGAAACAAATCCTGAAGAGTTATCACTCAAGAGCCAAAAAGGAAAAAAAACAACCCCACTACAACCACTCCATAATAATTAGATTCCCCCAGTTATATTTTATCAATCCTTAATTTGTTATCTCTTGCCAAGTAGTAGAAGAGATTAAGGAAACCAAAGAGACTTTGCAGGAGTAAGAACGTACATGTAGTTCAATTAAAGGACTCTGTTAAACTAATATAAGAGCATGGCAACATTGAAAGGATTCTAATATTATTATCTCATTGATTTAAGGCTGCTTTTTGGAAAGTTGAAGTATGTAGGCCGTGCAAATGTCATTCAGGAAACGAGACGTCCCCTAATAAGTTTTTTTTTCCAAATAATTAAGACGGGGATGTAAATTTCTTGAAATGAGAGACAAGCTCAATAGCCCCTCTCTGTATAAATGTCTCATGATGCCACACTTTTGTAACAGGATCACAGCATTTAATCATATATAATGTGAGGTTAATTACACTAAATGTAGCATAAAATTGCAAAGCTGCTAAAGGGTCGTTTCTGCTTTGTAAACTGGAAATTAATATAACTGATATTTGCTACATAAAAATGTAAAAACAGATCTTTCAGGTAGCTTGTTTGAAATTATTACTATTATTATCATCATCATGGTTCATTGCAAAGCCAGCCAGTTGTTTAGGTTGGATTTGGCCTCTTCATCCCCTTGTTAACTTCTTCATTTGGTCATTCTTGTAGGCCAGTTTGGTCTTTCCAGTACTCATCAAGCCTATCTTCAGTGCATCTTCTTCACTATCCTTCAGATATTCTTCCAATGCCTATTTGTCCTCTTTATCCATCCGATGTAGTTGCAACATTCCATGCCCAGCCATTTTCCTTGGTCAGTAGAGTCTGTCAACATTGCTGCATGGATGAATGATATACATTGTCATTATTTTTCTGGTCTTCCTACCCAAGACTTTTAGTTTTGCTTGAGTCCAGTACACTATTCCAGCGGTGTACAGTATGTAATGACTGAAATTTCCCAGGTATGAATTGCCTTCATGGTATTTCCTCCATCGAGTTTGGACTTTAATATCTTCTTCACTTTCGGGATGTATTCACTTCTAACCTGCTTCTTGACTTCAACGTGCTTGATGTTGTCAGCTTGAAGGATATTATTATTATTACTACTGGAGACGGGCATTGCAGCAGGGGTACTCAGCAAAGCAATCGTTCCTATTCATATCCCTGCAAATAGCAATACAACAAACAGATAAGGTAGTCTTTGTTTTTCTTATTGCTGAGAGTGTCATCATCGCTACTTTCTTCCATTCTTTTGCTTCAAGGCCCAATAAATTCATTTCAGACAAAGGAAGGAAGCAGTGATTGGCACTTGCGTTGCCTTGAACAAGCATCTTCACCTACTGGAATTGAGATTTGGAATATATCTTTCAGGACCCTCAGTGGAGAAATTACTTTTGATAACAAATAATTTCCATCACTCCAAAAAGCAGAATGAAAATAGTAAAACGATACATCCAAACATATATTACCGAAAAGAAAAGATAAGATCTCTCTTCTACCAACCTTCTTATTAGATACCTGTATCATTCAGGATCATGGACAGGCAAGTGTGCACCACAGAACAAATGGAATTATAGTGCTATATAAGTGATCAGGGACCCACTCACAGACTCATATATCACTCCTACATGACAGCATATTATATTGTGTTGATCCCTGGACCAGTCACTTCTACTGATTTTGAACCTTTTGCCCCAGTCTGATTCTTTAAAAAAAATATAAGGATGGAGTGGTCAAGGGAGATTATTAAATGAATCATCTAACTGCCATTATCTAATCAGAAATCTACATGCCTAAACTGATTCAGCAACATTATCATAAACTTTAATATATCATAGGAAAGAAGAATCTGTATAACCTATGCAAAAACTGCTCTAGAAGAGGAAAGAATTCAAATCTGTACCAAAATGAGTTCATGAATGCATGAAATGAATGAATGGATGAATACCTTTGTCAGGGGTCTTTTTCTCTTGAAATATATATATTACCCTAGTAACGAACAAAAATGCTGCTGAAAGCACTGTTTAACATGATTTGGTTTTAATACACATGTGCTTATGTCTTTCTCCAGCCATAAATCATATGGCAAATTAATCTGGTCTATGCAGGAATTGCACTCCTGTGCAATTACAATACTGCGGAATAATTCAAGCAAGATTGGAAGGTGGCTAGATCTTTAATGCTATGTAAGGCAAAAACCACAGGTATTACAGGAACAATTTGCACTTAATGGAAACCCTAAAACAAAATGCCTTTTGTGGAAATCACACACTCCAAAAAATAAGATATATACAATGTAATAAACAAAAGGTCACAAATACACTAACAAATACATTTATATTCCACTGATCCTGCAAATATTTCAGCAACATTAATAAACTCCTTCTGTCCCCTTCCTTATTTTCTTCTGGTGAGATCTGGAAATTACAGGTCAGATTAAAGCGGTTATATAAAGGAAACAAGGAAGATTGAGAGGAATCCGCAGCCAGCCATGATTTCAGCAGCAACATTTATTATATTTTCTATCTAACCTAATACAAGCTATCAATGCTTTTTTACCTATCATTTTTTGTCACTTGCTGTTGGAATATTCTTGTATTCAAATTATTATTTCCATTTATTTACTTAGTACATTTATATTACAGGAATGATAAGAAAATTAGCTCAGAAAAAAGTTGACAGAAGGAAATGTTAAACTTTTATTAGAAAGACATGACAAACTTCCCATTCTATAAAAAGCTAAGTTTGAATATGGTAATAGACATTGTGCTGATGGAATTATTATTTTTCCTGAGCTTGGCAAGAAATTGTATTGAAAAAGATTAATCTTACTACCTACTCCACAACTATAGAACCTACATATAATTTCAGCTCTAAAATGCAAAATTCTATTTGAATTGGAATTTGATAGTTGTATAAACAACTTTTTGGTTAATGATCAGGGTAGTTACAACAACCCCTTCAACTCTAAACTCTTCCATATTTATCAATGTCATTTCTCTGTAATTAGATTTGCAACATTAGATTGGCGTGAATATTGATTCACCTAAATTATCAGATTAGCAGAAACGTAACATGATATATATTCCTTTTGTTAGCCTGTCAATTTACAATTGATTTCCATGCAGTAGCCTAAGCAAGATTTATTCATCTCTATACATTGGTACAGTTCAATCTTCAACATTCCTATTAATTTCCAATATTAATACATGTAGGAGTAACCCTTGCAAAAAAAAGTATCTCTCAATGCCCAACCACATTCTTTTGGGGTAATTCAATCCAAGCTATGGGAACATAATATTCTTCCACCCTTGTTCCACTATAATTCACATTTGGAAGAATCCAGGCCCTGTCCTGGAAGAAAAAAATGAATCTTCTAAACCAAAAGGTTTTAATAGTCCTATTCTCCCTGAATTGCTTTTTAAAGTTGTCCAAATTATCATCTCTTTTGGGAAACATTGCTTCTTTTATTGTTTTAAATCCCCTTCCAAACAATCTTACTTGTCTCAATGATATGAGAGAGAAAGTAAAACTTCTTTTTTCTGAAGAAGCAATGACTATCACTTCCAGGGCAACAGAGGTGAAAGGATGACAAGCACATTGGAACAAGGTTCCAATGAACGGATCAGCACCTCAGAATTCCTCTCCAAAGAATTAATAGATAAAATGGTAAGTTACTCTGTTAAAAATAAAGGATGGGAATATAAAACTGATTTCTTTGATCAAGGGGTATACATGTATATATGTTTGTGTGTGTATGTGCACACACACACACCTATACACATATGTAATAAATATATATATTGATGAGATATGGGTGGAAGAGATTTTTTTATTGAAATATCACAGAAGGTGATAGGTTACTGAAAAGATAATGTTGTTTGATGGAAGGAGAATACTGTCTGTCTACAGTATCTACCTACCTACCTAACCTATCTAATCTAACAACCAATATCTGTCTGTCTGTCTGTCTGTCTGTCTGTCTGTCTATCTATCTATCTATCTATCTATCTATCTATCTATCTATC
>JANHFT010002602.1:516264-527652 GCA_032467955.1 Pseudoxenodon macrops | reverse complement strand
TTTTATTTATTTTATTTATTTTATTTATTTTATTTATTTTATTTATTTTATTTATTTTATTTATTTTATTTATTTATCTAATCTGCTTTTGTTTGTGACTAGAGAAGCAATCACATTTTTTGGGATACATACACTCATTTGTTTTAGAAATGTGTCTTCTGAAGGAAACCTTTACAAAACGTTTTGGCTGAAATGGTTATTTTTAAAGGAGAAAAATAAATGTAATATAAATGGTGATACTAACTCTTGGCATTGGAGCCCTTTTCATCATGTTCCTATGAATCTGTATTACTCCGGGCTCTGATCTGAAGGAAGAATCTTGCAACATAAACTGTGCTGTCATGCTAGCCAACCCTTCTTCTGCTTTTGTGACAAGGCAAGCAATTGGTGCTGCTTTTACAGTTGTAACAGAGGAAAATTAAGGGCAGCCTTTCCTCCATTTGCATTCCCTTCTATCCACCATCCTTCTGCAGAACTTCCCATCACTGCCTTTAACGTGTTTGGGGTAATACCTGGAACAGAGACTTTCTTCACCTTTCAAATTGTCTGAGTGACAGGCCAAAGAAGAGGTTCTTTGAGCTGATGGCCCGTCACTCAAGCTGTTTCTAAACAGGAGTGTATTGCTATTCTGAAAGAGAACTAAACCTGCCTCTGAAACAGCCCAGTTGACAAGTCAGTGGAGTGGAGAAGAGAAGAGTACAGAGTAAAGTAGGATGGAGTTGTCTTGGCACATCCTGCTTCATCCCATGCCTTACTTCTGCCATATTGTTCTATCAGGGTTAGTGCTCTTCCAAAAGAACAGAGCTGTAGACCAGGGGTGGGTTCTAACTTACCTCGCTGCCAGTTCGCTTCCTCCTGCGCCGTGTGGGTGCGCGCTTCGCACACACACACATGTGCAGTACAAAAAAAAATCCAAAAAATTTCCCCCCAAAAAAGGCCAAAAACAAGATGGTGATGCATGCGCAGTGCTGGAAACTCAGCTTCTGCGCATGTACAGAAGAAAAAAAACACCTGGAAAAAAAATCCAAAAAACTTCCGCCCCCCCAAAAAAATTTCCAAAAAAAAAGATGGCAGCGTCCACGGACTAGAACCAATTCTGTGACATCACCAGCGGCTTACTACCTACTCTATAGAACTGGTCTGAACCGGTAGGAACCCACATCTGCTGTAGACCAGTGTTTAAAAATAGCCAGAGTAACAAATCTGGCAAAAATCTGTCTCTGTTTCCCAAGATAAATCAATCTCCTGGGCCATCACATATTTGAGGAAGGAAAAATGAATTTGAGGAATCATGTCAGCCCTGTCTCCGCTTGAAGGCTTAAGTAAAAACAATCCTTGACTCCTTTGGTTGCAAATGGTACAGTCTGATTAGAAGTCAAGTGAACTGCAGTAAAGCAAAGCCAGAACTGAAATTCGTGAACCAAAATCCCCCAGTGTAACTTTCCCCCTCATAGGTACTTCCCATTTCTGGCCCCCATCACCCAATCAGTTTCAAAGAAGACGTTTTCGAAATAGTCATTCTGAGTTTGAATCTGAGTTGGTAGGCAGTTGCATTCCATTCTTTGCTGCCCGACCTTGAAACTGCGTCTCAGGAGATACAGTGAACAGTGAAGCCTTCCCTCCTCCCATCTAGCTCCCCCTCCCCTCGAGAGTTCATGGCAGACTAGTACCGAGCAATTGCACAGAGCAGGCGTGAGGCAGCAGTTCTGACATTCTGCTCCCCCCCACCCGAAAGAAAGGGCTAGACCTGGAGAATAGAGAAAGAGGTTATTAATGAGAGCTATTCAGTGGGGTTTGTCAGGGTAGTGGTCTTTATGCAATAGCTTTGGTGTTTGCATATTCTGGGCAACTATCCATTCAGTCTCAGCAGAAGGGAAATGTTTCCAGAGGACTGAGTATTGGAGTTTGTTTGACCCTATGGAGGTGTGAATCTAGGATTTCCTTTACTTCAAAGAGTTATTCGTCCTCTATCATGGTCCCATGGGGCTGAGTCTGCGGAGGAGGGTGAGCCGGAGCTGGGGCCGATGGAGGTTGAGGAGGCAGCCCCGTGTCCCTCAGGCTTGGGATGGCTTGCCAGCAGGGAGGAATGGGGGCAGGATGACCAAGAAAGGGGGGAAGAGAGGGCAGGAGGTGGATACGAGGAGCGATGGAGCTCCGGTGATGAGGAAGGACTGTCCCCTCGTGATCCTTGAGAGGAGGCAAGAACAGCGCAGGCCAACCAAACAACTTGGGAGGAGAGCGCCCCGCCCTTTTCACAAGTCACACCTGGGGACTGATATTGGGGAGGGGCGCTTGTCAGGAACAAGCGCTGAATTCGTGGAGTTTTGTGTGTTGTTGCCGTCTGGAGTTCGCTGGACTTCTTTCCTTCTCATTGCCTTGTTCCTTTGCTTCGTGGAACTCATCGCCTTGTTGTCTTGCCTCATTGGACTGCGTTCTTTGAAGCCGTTGTGCTAACAGCGTTTTACTGGACTACCTGCAGCCAGAGGATGCTGGAGGTGTGTGTGTGAGCTTTTTGCTTGGGACTTGCCATAAACATGAGAGCATTTGGGGGAAAGTTGGAGCAATAAAGGGGAGTTTGAACTATCAGCTGTGTTGCCTGTGTGCCTTGCCCTGGGTCATCACACCCTCAATGAGAATGGGGGAAGGACAGGGTTCTACTGGTGTCCGTAATGATAATGTTTTGGCAGGTTTAAGGAACTTTTTTAAACACAGGTCTAGCAACTATTCAAAACAGCACCTAACGTTTATAGGTACTCACATTAAACAAAATTGCTTTCATTATGGCTATTGGCTTGTGATTTGACTTAATAAATCCCCAAACATTTTAAAACCTTCATCAGTTTTCATATATTATCAAAATTACTGATTTTATTTATTTATAAAATTTATGGGTCACTCATCTTACCTCATTCTGTCCCGTGATCGAGACCTTCTCATTGCATAGCCTTGTCACTAAGTAGTCACTTTCCTGCAGAATAGATGATTTTAGGATTTAAAACAGCTGTATAACATTTGTCAGGGAAATCTGGAAAATTCTTTAATAATGGCTAGAAGAGCTACCCTCTCAAATCAGACTAAAAGAGACAAAAACCAAAAAGCCATGCTCCAGGATTCAATCATGCCTGATCTACATATATGTGGCAATACTGTCCCCTCCACCCCGCAATTTGCCATTCTAGATGGCTGACAGAAAAGTATGAAAGCCAGGCTTGGAAAAGGTCCATCTATAATTGGAGGAAATCACAAAAAATAAATATTTCGCAGGTGCAATCCTCTGTATTTCCCTCATATTTTGTAATATGGCTCAGATCTATGTTTTATTGCTCTATATTTCCAATCTGTTGCCTAATTAATTCCTTGGCTTTTTCCAAACCCTAATTTAACAAGAGCTCAGGGCCACACTTTCTACAATCCCAGTCAGTCATTATGCAGGCAGATGTCTCTGTGGAAACCATGTGTCCTATCTGCCCTGCAGACCAAAGCAAAATGTGCATGGACAACGTTGCCTAGGAATCAGAAAGAAGACAATCTCAAGTGGACAATGGTTGCTAGAAAACCCCCAGACCCCTGATGGTGCTATCATTCACATTATCAGGGATGTGTACACACTTGGGAGAAAAAAAAGAAAACTTCTAAAGCAGGATCAGTGATAGAAGAATGGAAAGGGTGAGTTGGCAATGGAACGAAATTTGCTGCAGCTTGGAATGCTGAGTCCCAAAATCCTACAATCCAAAATAAAATCTTAAATAATAGAAAAACCACAAGAAGAAAAAATAATCCCCTTACAGGAAGAGGCAAATACAGGAAATTCCTACAGCCTTACTTTTCCTTCTGCAACATTAGAGGCTAGCCACATTTTAGAGATAACAGAAAACGTCCTTGCAAATGTTTAAACAAAAGTCAAGGTCTAATTCTTCTGCTAGTCGTTTCTACTTCTGGTTTTTATTTCTTAAAATACTTTAAAATTGCCATCCAGCCTAGTAAATGGTATGGTAGTGTCAAAGCCAAGTTCTTACATCATGCCAAGCGCTGAGGCTGGGTGTTAATTTAGACTGTTGTATAAGCCAATTCTGACATTCAGCCATAATTGAAGTAAATTTGACCTAGCAGATTTAACCAGACCAATAAGTACCGGTATAATACATGTCTCATACCAATTGATTTTAATTCATTTAACAAGAAAGGTAACATGGGCATGGCACATCTTATGTGACCTGGAATTATGTCCCTTTGAAACAATTAGGTAATTTTATAATTGTGCTAAACCTGGTTTATTTTAAACAGTGTGAAGTTATATGCCACAAACCATGATATGCAAATAAAATGCTGCTCCTACATTAGTTGCTTCAAAGCTTAAAGAATGAGTTGTATTTAGCCCAATATGTATACTCTGAGTAGATGTATCCAGTTGGGGATTAAAGTGTAAAAAATATTCTAACTACATCTGAGATTTATCTGAAAAAGCTATTAATAACAAAACTATTTTATTTCATTACATTTCATTTCTGTTTCGCTTTCTACTCTAAATCTACTTATTGCATTATTCCCATTGCAAAGTGTTCCACTCTCCCTGAAGCCACTAATCTCTTCAAATAACCACAGTTTCCCATCTGTTAGCTATTTCAGTTCTAGCCGTTCTAAACTTAGAATGAATTTTCAGTTTATTCATGGCATCTTTAATGTAACATAACAAAACTTGCTGAAAAATTAGCAAGTAAATATGTTCAATAGCTTTTATTTATTCTTATTATTTATATTTCCCACAGATTTTTCTATCGTACTTTTATCATATATAGAGCTATAATTTTTCTCACATGTATTACATCCTATCTATAAATAATCTTGTGATTTTTTTCTCTGTCCTTCCAAATTTTATGTATGTGAAGACAGTTCTCCCAGTTCTCCCAGTTTAGATTTGCCAGTGTATGTTTATAATTCACTTAAGTTTAATTGGTTCTGTTGGATCTACAAGGAAAGTGAAGTTTGGATTTGCTTAGTTATAGATTATTCAATGGGGCATAGGTAGCAGGTACATCAAACCATGGTTTATAGACCCCAATCATTAAGTTCATGCAAGATGCTAAATAAAAAAAAAGCCAACATTATGGTTTACTATAAGTTTGATACAATCAGGCAAAAGGTTGAATATAGCCAATCATTCTGGAAGTTCACTACTAGTATGAATGAATGAATGAATGAATGAAATTTCATTCACTCATTCATTCGTTTAGTTACTTAACTCACCTCAGTGAAACTAGGCAGCTCACAACAATTAAAACAATAGTACCCAAACCAGATTTTTTTTTTTTACATCTTGATGGTTGATATAAAACTGGTTTAAGCTGTTCTACAATTCTTCTTATCCTTCTTCTTCCCAGTAAATTAATTGAAAACATAGTTGTTGGAACGTTAACAATCATAATCTCCTAAACACAAATCTGATGTCCTCAGCCTTCTTGGATTCTAGTCCCATCTAGGATAGCTGGTACCATAGGACTATAGTTCGAAATATCTGAAGTGTAATCAAAAGCAGCTGTAGGGGACCCCACATCCGGAGAATGAGCATCACTCAATAATAATAATTGCTTAAATAATGCTGAATTATTAATTAAAATACCGTGCCTAATACAAGATTTAAATTATCTCCAGCTTTATTAATATAAAGATAACCTAGCTCTAATGCTTTCTGCCCATCACGAAATATCTGCATCACACAGCAGGTTGGATTTTAATAGCTCAGTCTTAAAGATTCCAAAAAAAACAAGAAACAGTTTTCTGCTTGTTTCTTCTTCACAGCAAGCTTCGAAAGAATCCTTGGTGCAATTTAGCAGCACATCTGTACAGTTCCTTTTTTTAAAAAAAATCTCAATTTTCACGCTGTTTGACACTGTATTTCATCTAAAATGCTTGATGCAGAAAAGTTTTCAACATAGGAATCTACATTTCCCTCCTTCCTCTTTTTTTAAACTGTCTTGCCTTATAGAATAGAATAGAATAGAATTCTTTATTGGCCAAGTGATTGGACACACAAGGAATTTGTCTTTGGTGAATATGCTCTCAGTGTACATAAAAAGACAAGATACTACAAGAATTATGAAGAATTCCTTAGCACTTTTCAGTTAACTATTTTTTAAAAACTTTCAACTGGTTTAATTACGGATTTGGAGTGTCTTAAAAATTTTCCAAACTTTGTCTGCTATTTCTGTGCTTTAGAAAAATGAAATATAATCTAAACTGAGGAACTAGACAGCTACGATCCACGCACATACAATCCATAGAATGCCAAGCCCTCATTGGATTATCTTGTTCTTTCTTTTAAAAAAATAAAGTTTTTCTCAGCGAGTGATGAGTTTTGTCACAATACCACCAAAAGCAATTCAGATTTTTCATCATCTTTACAATCAGTGTGTAGTGATAGGCAAGTATGCTGATTGATATATAGAAAAATGTTGGAAGTTCATGAAGGAAGGAAATTAAGGTCATAGATAGCATTCATCTGAGTTTCATTCAATTTAATGAAAAAAATCATGTAACAGAGAAGAAACATTGGCAATATTGATAGTAGTAATGGGTGGGGTGCGGGTGGGGAAGATTCCATCCAAACATATACAGCAATACGTAGAGTCAGTTTCTGGAGTGAGGTGAGTGATAATGAATTTTCTCTAGAAGGACTACCCCTTCAGGATATGAGGAGTCATAATGTGAAACACTGCAATATTTTGCAGTTACTACTAATCAGAACACTTGGATGGCACCAGCAAGAAGGGAAAAAATGCCATCTCTTTCTATGTTTATTTCAGAGGCCTACTTTGAAATGGGTGTGGAAATTTGAATTTGAACAATGCTATATCTGACCGGCTCAAGGTTGACTCAGTCTTTCATCCTTCTGTGGTTGGTAAAATGAAGACCCAGATTGTTGAGGACAATATGCTGACATTTGTAAATTGCTTAGAGAGGGTTTTAAAGCACTATGAAGTGGTATATAAGTCTAAGTGCTATTGCTATCTCTTTTTAGGAGGAGTGACTACACTACAGTAATAGGAAGCTGAGGCTATCTCTGTGGTAAATTTGATTTTGTTAATCTGGAAATTTACTTGAGGTTTGTTTCACATGGGCAACAATCAACTTCAAATAGATGTAGTTTTCTTGCTTTCCTTCAGAACATATCTGGAGTACAGATTTGGTACTTTCAGAAAGGAAGGAAAGTTTGATCCAGTGGCTGAATCTGGTCTTCTGGTGGATCAATGTAATTGAATAAAACCCATTTTAAAATATATGCTATTGAATTATCTATCCTCCTAAAATACTTTGACCATTATTTTTTTTTGCAATAAAGGGGGAGCTGAAAATACTTTAGAATTAATGGGTCCACAATTCTTTTATATTTTGGGAGAGGGGAATTTCTTGCCATTGAAACAATGCTGTTATTTGTGTATCCATTATCAAGACTCACTGAGTTATCAGGATATCGATTAAGAGTGAGTTAACTTTTCTAGCAATACTTTGGTGCATCTTCTCCGTCTTCTCAAATTGCTCTGGAGTGTTTCCTCCCACTCCTTCCCAAAAGTGCATGTAAGACTCACAAGGAAAGATGTTCCATTCCTATTACACCAATACAATTTGCTTCCATTGTTGTTTTTAAGTTTTCCATCATATCAAAACCATTTAAAAATAATTTTCCTTGTTATAAATACACTTAAGATGTTACCGAAATATATAGTACTTCCTATTCTTCCCTACCAGGTATGTTGTGATACATCAGTACCTGGAATGACGCAAGTAATCTACTCCTGCAATTATCCACATATATACATATAAAGGTACCATATATACATATGTATGTACATTGCATATCTGTATGTATGTTATGTAGGTGTACACTTTGGAGAGCAGGAAACATAATTTCATTTTTTTTAATGTGTGCCAGAGTGCCCACAGAAACAAAAATGGCAATAAAGGTTATCTTTACTTATAAGTAACAGCTGTGGTAAGCTCTTCTTTGAGTAGTTTGACTCCTGGTGGCTTCATGGACACATTCATGTAGGCTTCTTGGAAACTACCAAAAAAACAATCCCCAGTTGCATTCACTTTAGATGCATTTGCTTTTATTTTCCAGTGAAATCTAAAGCCTTAGGATTTTCTGGAAATCTTCCCTCTAAATACTAACCATCTGAACTTCCTTCCCTAGGCAAGGGCAACCAGCCATTTCCAGAGTCTACCATTTACATGTATGTTATGTATTCTGCATTCCAGCTCTGGGTATATGATTGGCTTGGCCACAAATATTCAGTCTGTTTGATTTAGTGTTTGTTTTCTTTCCATGGTCTGTTAGTCTTGGCCTTTCATGGATAAATGCCTCAGTGGTAGCATATAATATAGTGCGCTGCTTTCTATGAGGTAATGTACTTTGCGGTAACTTGTGTAATCATCTCCTGTGATCCAAGAAGACCATTTGTTAGATTTACTCATCAAACTAAATTGGAGCTCATAGATAATACTCAGTCCTCAATTTTATCATGATACTAGTTTGATCAATTAGTTTGGGTTAAAAGTGTAAATACAATAGCAAAATACCTCACAGAGAGCTTCCATATTTAACAGCAGTCTTGAATCTGGTCTCCATAGACTGAAAGCTACTTCTCTTATTAATAAACAAGATAACTGTAGGAAAGATAACTCTCTCAGCCTAGAAACTGTAGGAGTCAAGGCTACTGTAGGGACCTTGGCAGTACTTTTTCAAACTAACACATTTTACTAAAAGGAGTAAGCTTCTTCTCTCCTGTCTGGTATTATGAAGTCATTTTATTCACAGCCATTGCTGTGTATAAAGGAAAAATGAATTGAACCAGAGATGAAATCTGAATGGGGTACACATTTCTGACCCTTAGAATGATCTCGATATTACTGATAAAGGAGAATATTTGTTGAAATGTTGAGTTGAAATGAGGGAGGGGTCCTTGGTGCTCTCTGAGCTTGGTTGTTTTCTTGCAAATGTTTCCGTGCCATCTTCAGCACTGATGATATCTAGTTTCGGTGATTTCAACTCTGAGCTACAAATGTTAATACTACCTAATACCCTGCTATTTCATCATCATTGTATGAATTTGTTCTATCATTTAATCCTAATAATGTCTGCTCAAATGTATATCCATTTTGTTGATTTACATCATTGTCACTATGCTCACCACTGAAACCTTGTGGACATTCTCCCATACTTTCTCTACCCTGAATCAAATCTAATTAAAATGTTAATAATGTAACACTACAACTTGCAGCCTTATAGGCAAAGTGCTGAGAAAAGGAATCGTAGCCCATGTTAAATATGAAAAATAAGTATCAGCAATTAAGGTCAAATTGAAATAGAAAAAAAAGGGGGTTGTTGTGGATAATCTACCGTCGGTCTAATAAAAGAAACAACTTGTATATTCCACAGCGTACTCCTCCCTCAAATCATTCTCTGAAGTGTTTCTCAAATGGTGGTTTCTTTTGTTTGACCACAGAAAATGCTAAATATGGAGTGTATACCTCTACCTTTATACAAACAGGACAGAATCCCATACTTTTTAAAAAAGTTTTTTATTTTCCATAACACTGATTTCCACATTTCATTTTTACATATAAATTTTACATATCATAATACAAATTCTTTTATCACAATATCTTACCCCCCTTATTATCATATCCATTTCTTTATATCTTTTAACTTCCCAGATCTCTTTCATACCATCCACACTTCCCAGGTTTTGCAGCCCTTCTATCCCTCTTCTCTACCTCCCTCCTGCCCTCTTTCTCCTTCCCTTTCCTTCCACCTCTCCTCCTTAAACTCCTCCCTTCCCTTACTTCCCTCTCCTCTCCTCTTCCTTTCTTCCTTCCCAACCTGCCTTTCTTCTTCCTGGGATGGTATTCAAGTTTCCCTGGTTTCTCTTTCTTACAATTTTTCTTCCAATCTTTAAATAGGTTTGTATTTACTCTCCTTTTTATATTCAAATTTTCCAATATTAAAATACAAACTAAAAATAAAGAAAAACAAAAAACAAAAAACAAACATTTATTTTTTATAATAAATGTTCTTCCTTTATCTGCATAAGCTCTTATAAATAAATCACCCCTCCTTTAGGAAGACATCTATGTTTAATGATTTTTCCTTTCTTTCTTTCCTTCATTAAATGGCAATGAGTAAGGCCAGGCTGGGTGTCTGTGACGCTACCTTTTGTGGATACCTGCTCTCTTTTTCCTTGTTGTTATCACCATAGGAGTCTTATTCAGATTTCAGTAGGGGGATTTAACTATAATATGCAGATATGAAGTCTAAAAATCAAATGGGTTTGACCTCTGTTGTAGGGCTTGGTATGATTAATCAGGGCACCCGCCTGCGCAGGCAGATATTAACTTCTGCTCTTTTGTATTCTGAATTAGATCTGCCGTACGGATAGATCAAATGTACCCAACCTGATGCGCTCCAGAGATATTTGAGCCTTTGCTCCTAGAATGAACAGCTATTAATTGGAGCACCGTATGTGTATATGTGGGGTGAGATCCATGTTTTTCAGCCCAGCAACGTGAAGATGTAAAGACTTCAACTCCCAGAATTCCCCAGCCAGCAGTTGAAGTCTATACATCTTTAAGTTCGAGTTTAGTGACTATTTGAAGTTACGACGGCACTGAAAAAGTGGCTTATGACCGGTTTTCACACTTACGACTGTTTGCAGCATCCACGTGGTCACGTGATCAGAATTTGGGCGCCTGGCAACTGGCATGTATTTATGACAGTTGAAATATCCTGGGGTCATATGATCACGATCTGTAAGCTTCCTAGCTGGCTTCCGACAAGCAGAGTCAAATGGGGGGAAGCCAGATTTGCTTAATGACTGCGTGCTTCACTTAACAGTTGCAATGATTCGCTTAACAACTGTGGCAGAAAAGGTTGTAAAATGGGTGGCATTCATTTAATAACCGTCCTGCTTAGCAATGGAAATGCCGGGCTCACTTGTAATCGCAAGTCACTGTTAAGTCGTTTCCTGAGTGAATTTGGTTTCTCCATTGACTTTGTTTATCAGAAGGTTGCAAAAGGTGATCACTGCAACCATCATAAATACAGGTCAGTTGTCAATCTTCCGAATTTTGGTCACGCGATCACAGGGGTGCTGCAACAGTCATAAGTATGAAAAGCAGTCATAAGTCACTTTTTTCAGTGCTGTTGTAACCTCAAACGATCACAAAACAAATGATCGTAAGCAGTGGTGGGTTTCAATTTTTTTTAACTACTGGTTCTGTGGACGTGGCTTGGTGGGTGTGGTGTGGCTTGGTGGGCGTGGCTTGGTGGGCGTGGCTTGGTGGGCGTGGCAGGGGAAGGTTACTGCAAAATCCCCATTTCCTCCCAATCAGCTG
>JANHFT010002602.1:502556-516164 GCA_032467955.1 Pseudoxenodon macrops | reverse complement strand
AAAAAACAAATCCCCACCAAAAAACCCTTCCCCCTCTTCTTTACAGTGTTGCTCCGGGTTTAACCTTCCCTATCCTTCCCTATTCCATACTTGATGTGGCAAATTTCATCCATCAATGGAAGAAATGGAACATTTGCCAAATTGGATTTTTTTCATATTGATACAGAAATAAGGATTCCTCCTCAATCCCCCCCCCCTGAATTTATAGGAGAATATTTCAGACACTTTTAATGGAATACTTGTGCCCTTCTCTCCAAATGTAGTGGGTGTGCCTTATATTTTTAAAGCGTTTTGAATATATTGATGATCAAGAATTCTGTTTACTATTTAGTTCTGTTACTCAAGAGTTTATAGAGAAATTCAAAAATAAAGACATTTAAAAAAACACATTAAGACGTTTAAAAAAAAAACCAGCAACATATTGCCCGATGAAAGATATGCATAGTGATTATTCTTCTAAAGGCTAATAGTGCATTACACAGCTCTTTCTCCAGGCCAGATAAATGAGCTTCTGACACCGGGAATATCTTCAGAAGCCTTTCTCCTGCAGATCTTAATGCTCACATACTTTGTAAGAGGAAAGCCGTTCCCCTGATAGTCAGGTCCTTTAAGCTGCTTAAATGTTTAAAATTAACATCTTAATTTATGCTTGGATAGCAAATAGCGCCAAATACAGCTCTGTCAGTGTAGACACCCTATGATCCTTGCATCTTATAATAGTCAACAACCCTGACGCCAAATTTTGCACCAATTTCAGCTTCCAGATAACTTTTCACTGTGAGCGCTCATATAGATTGTGCTGTAATAGAACATAGAACAATAGGATTGGAAAGGACCTTGGAGGTCTTCTAGTCCAACCCCCTGCTCAAGCAGGAGACCTTATACCATTTCAGACAAATGGTTTTCCAGTCTCTTTTTGAAAGCCTTCAGTGATGGATCACCCACAAGGCAAGCTATTCCATTGGCGTATTGCTCTCACCATTAGGAAATTTCTTCTCAATTCTAGGTTGCTTCTCTCCTTGGTTAGTTTCCAACCATTCTTTCTTGTCTTGCCTTTTGGTGCTTTGGAAAATAGTTTGACCCTCTTGTCTTTGTAGGAGCCCTTCAAATGTTGGGACAGTGCTATCATGTCACCCCTAGTCCTTCTTTTCATTAAACTACAAAAGACATATCCAATTCCTGTAACTGTTCTTCATATGTCACCCCTATCTTCCTTTCATTAAACTACAAAAGACATATCCAATTCCTGTAACTGTTCTTCATATGTTTTAGCCTCCAACCCCCTCATCATTAGTGTTGCTCTCCTTTGCACTCTTTCCAGAGCCTCAACATCTTTTTTATATTGTGGTGACCAGAACTAGATGCAGAATTCCAAGTGTGATTTGGATAATAAAGACAGGATTTGACCAGGGCATGAATTGTTGTCAAATCTGACAATCTCATTATAAATAGTATATTAATCATAATTCTGTAAATATATTCCTTACTTTATTCCTCATTATGAATCTAGAAACAACTGGGGATTTACTATCACTGCTAAACTCCTAAGCTACAGGTTACCTTTAAAGAAGTGCAAGCTATCAAGAACAAGTGAACCTGATTCTTAATCGGGACTCCAGTTCCAGATCTTCTCTTTTTATCCAGAATAAATGTTAACTACTGTAACTGATTCTCTTTTATACAGCCCATTACTGAACTTACACAATGATTAATGGTGCTGATTGCTTCCTTGAAGTTGGCTGCAAAAGTGGCAGAGCTGGTTTTTGTCAGCTACTGGTAGCAATCCACCCCAAAGCACTGAAAAATCCTTGCCTTCATATACCGGTAGCTATTGAACAAGAGAGACAAGATAGAATAAGGTGGGACAAAATTGGCTAATGGCCTCAATGCTGAATGGTAATCACAGAGCACATTATTTATGGGACTGATGGGAAAGATCATAATCACTGTAGTTCAACAAAACTCAGCCCTACAGATGGTCCAGAAAGATACGGCCATTATCAAAAGCTACCAACAGATTTGAAAGAATTAGTAGGATGGCACTCTTTCCATCAGCAACCAAGGTGATCACATCAGACTCAGTACCATATCCATTTGAAACTCTATTTCAATGAGTTCAAATAATCAGCACTATATCATCAAAATGCAAGGCCATCATAAATTTTAACTCATTTACATGCTAATCATATGCTTCTCATCATATACTTTGCAGGCTTGGAGCCTTAGGTTGCATACTTCTGCGCTAACCTACAACTTACTTTAATCATTTAATAGCTCATTGAATAACCCATAATGATTAGGTCCTCAGCATATTTAGTCATAAATTATGGTCTACAAATGGTAGTAGCTGAGTTCAAGCCCAATGTACTGCACTATAACCCCAGTTTGCGATGTTATCACCAAAGAAAAGTATTGTTGATATCTTTCAATAATACGATATAGATACTGTAGATAGATAGATAGATAGATAGATAGATAGATAGATAGATAGATAGATAGATAGATAGATAGATAGATAGATAGATTCATCTGTATGCATACACATACTCAAAATTAATTTACTGGAGGATTCTTTTTTGAGTCTGCAAAATCCTATGTATTTTAAGATCTTGTTACTCTGTTATTTCCTGGATGTAGGCTCCCTTGAAAGCAATAAAATATTTCTGATTAAATTGTGATTGTATTGTTATTTTAGGCCACAGTTCTGTGAAATCTACTGAGCAAAAGCATAAACAATATTTCTCATGTTTGCAGGAAGTTCAGAAATTGCCATTTCAAAATATGCCATTATCTCAGTGTTGCAGTCTCAATATATCTGAGTGGCATCAAGATGAAGAACAGTCTAGATTTTTTTTGGTGTGTGTGTTTGTGTGTGTGTAATAGGATTGCACAATCTAATTCATGTTTACTCATTAAAAAAATATTCCTAAATTACATGGGTGCCCCCCCCCCCAAGGACAAATGTCTAAACATGTAAACTAAACAAGTAAGTATTATGTGATATTTAATTCAGATTCTATAAGGGTAAAACATAATTCAAAGCCTAGAATTTTAATATAAAGAATAAAGTTTACTAATTACAGCCTACATCATCACCTTCACAATAATTATTTAAATTTAAAAAATTACCCCCACCCTCCCCCAAGGAGGCAGAGAGATGAATATTTGTTTGTTTTATTTATGAAAATATTTGAGGATGATTTTGATTTTATTACACTGATGTTACTGTAAACCCCAATCTAACTTCTGGAAAATCTTTATAAATAGAAGAAGGTCTTATTGAATAACCTTAAAGTGATTAAATGGTGGTTTAATATAATCACCCTTAGAAGTTAATCCACAGAGCAATTCTCCACAGCAGAGATGATTTACCCATTATTCTCATAAGCCTCATTCTCATTACTGTCCTGAATATATGTGGCTTTCTCAAGACATCAGCAATATAAAGAGCTTGCGCTGCTGGTTGCTGCAGAAAGAGCAAAAATAGTATCCCACAGATTTTTCTGAAGTTCAAGCCTGACAATTGGCTAGACACTTAGGGCTACTTGGGGTTTTTAATTCATAACATCTGCAAAACATCAGGCTGCTTTTTTTTTTTTGAGGTAGGGATGAACAATTGTCAATTTGGTTTTTACCATATTTCTTACTTTATCATTCTGTTCAGTTCTGTTGCCACACCATTTTACATCTTTTGACACCTCATCCTCTGACAAAAAAGGCCAATGCTCAGATATTTGTGCATATTTTTACACACACTCTTCCTAATCTTCTGCATGCAATTATTGCTAAATATGTTTCCATTGTAGCATGTTTTTGGCAGGACCCAAGAATTTTACCTTACTCTGAAATTATTAGTCAACTAAACTGGACACCTGGACATTTTTCTGCTGAAGTAAACAAGGATTTGGAAGAAAACATTTCTTCCTAACTGCCTCTGAGGATTCTTCACCCAATATAAAGAAACACTGAAGGAGGAAAAGCAAAGGACCCTTTGCCCAGGCCACACCTCAACAGAATCACATTCTTCCTGGAGCAGCCTCAGGATAAGAAATCTAGCAACTATTTAAATAAATAACAGCTGCAATCATGAATAATATTCTAATATCTAAAAACATAACCCGGAGCCTTTTCCATTAGGGTTACCACAGAACCATTGTTGTCAAAGGGGGGAGGGATCAAAAACAATTTAGAAGAGATCTTTACCTGCCTTTCTCATCACACACTTCTAGGATCTTCCAGGATGATTTATGAGAGAAAGGCATCCTTGAAATATCTAGATTCCAAATAGTTTTGAATTTTAAAAGTGATCTCCAGTATATTGAAGGGTTCATTATCCATATTTTGCTCCATGAAGCTGAGATTAGGCCAACATTGTTCTTAAACTCCTATCCACTCTATCTCATGCATGTATCTGAAATGAATTTGAGTTTACCCAATCTTTGTAAGGATACCTAGTCTTTTCTCCTCAGAATAGTGTTATATATGTATCTTCTCCAACCCCATTTTATCCTGTGACAAATGAAGTAAACATTGGAGCCTAAATCAGTTAACTTGGAATACACGCTTTCTATTTAGCTTCAAGTCATTTTTGAATGGGTATTTCAGTAATAATCTCAGTAATAATCTCTTTAGAGATTATTTTATGTATCATAAAGGTAAACACTTTCTTTGTATAATGTTTCATTGCAAAAATATCAAACGCAGCCCTCAATCTGGAAAAGATTACATATCTTCTTTATCCATATTTGTGCATTTCACCAAGATGAGCTGATATATAGCATCCTTAACATAATTAATTTCATCAAATTATTTTTTTCTGCTATAAATTAATTTTTCCTCCAATAAATGAGAACAGCCTTCTATAGCAAGAAGCTGAAAAAAGGAAACTGTGGTGTAGTTTCTGGCAGTGAAGCTTGTCATTGATTGGCTAAATTGTTGTGGTTTCAAACATTTTAGCTGCTCAAGTAAGAAAAATGCCAGAACCTTTGCAGCCCCAATGCTGTGGAAAGTGGAGCAGGGGACAATTGTCCCTTGCCCCACTCAGTGAATAAAATGACACATTCTCTTAAGGTCACCAGCGACTTTCGAACATGCAAAGATAGGGATTAGTATTAGCAGGTAATCTTGTTCTAGAAATGTTGATCTGGCAACAGGGCAATACAAAATGCAGTGATTTTTATTGTAACCACGTTTCCTCCTTTTTTTTAAAAACTGATTTAGGAATCGAAAGAACAAAGACAACAATTCCGAAATCCGTGTTAATGCAGGGTCTTCATTAGCCCGAGACGAGGTCACAAGCAGCAGGCAGAATTATTGATCAGGCAGGGAAGAAAGGGGGAAAAAAGAGAATAGAAAAAGAAGTCAGCAACCCTACGTTTCACAAGGGAGACGTGCTTTGGAAAAAGCGTAATTCATAAGAATCCACCTTTTCTTATTTCTCAACCCACTTCAGACCAGGATGCTACGGTAGATGGAAAAAAAAAAGAGGGGGGCGGGAACGGGAAGAGACTGCGGGGGGAGAGAGGGCGATCCAGCCTTAGATGGAATTGGTAAAGGAAGGGCGACACTGAGAGGAGAGGGGAGGGGGGAGGACATCATCTGAACCGCGATAGCAGAGAACTGATGCGCTTAAGTCAAATGAGAGGTGCGCGGTACCATTTCGGGGAGCCCAAATCGTTTTAAAATGCACGTTCCTGAGCTCAGCCTCTGTCGTCTTGGGAGCCTTCGGGGCTAATTCGCTTAAATCTCGCTTGGCGAGGCGAAACTAAAAGTCCAAGAAAAACACTTCGTCCCTTTCGCCCGAACCAGAGCAAACCCAGCGACCGTTGCACACGTGCGCGATCCTATTTCCCCTGGGGACGGGCCTGAGGAAGAGGGAGCCGCGCAAGGCGGGTGGCTGGGCTGGTGCATTGTTCCAACTTCAGGGTGGGGCTTGTCATTGCAGGCTCTGGGTTGACCCTGCCTGAGAGCAGCTGCAAGCCGAGAGAGAGAGAGAGAGAGGGAATGTGCACGTTGCGCGTGTTAGTGTCAGGGAGGGATACATGTCGCCTCCTTCTCTGACCCAGGGTGGGCTTCCTTCCGCAAAAACGCCGCGCTCTCCAGTTAAGCAACGCGGCCTTCGCCGGGACTGACAGCCGTGGCGAAAGCAGCCCCCGCCGGCCGGCCCTCGCTTTTGTCTGCTGGGTAGCGAAGGCGGCGGCGGAGGAAGAAGCCCGGCGACGCTCCTCGCCGCGCGCTCCCTCGCTCGCGGCCGGGCTTTGGTCCCGCCTTTCCCGCTCCAGCAAAACGGCGCCGCGGGTCGGCCCCCTCGCTGGGCTGGCAAGCGCAAAACGGCCGCGCTCGGCCCAGGTGAGTTGTGTGCTTTGCTCGGCCAGGCGCTTCCCGGGAACTGCAGCAGACGGAGAGAGAGAGAGAGAGAGAGAGAGGCAAGAGCAGAGCAGGCCCGGCCTTGCGGCCTGAGTGGGCTTTGTTTCCCGCCGCTTGGGTGGCTTCGCCGGGGCTGGCTGCTGCTCCCTCCTGAGGCTGCGGAGGTAAAACCTTGCTGGGTGGGAGTCTCCTGGGAATGAGGGGAACAGGCTGCCGCCGCCGCCGCATCTTTACCTAAATCAGTGTGACTGTGAGAGAGAAATGTGTATGCGTGATAATTCATAAAATCCCTCCCCCTCTCCAGTCATTCTTCCCCTTTCCTACAACCTGGCATTTCTGCCACTGCATGTTGTTTTTTTTAATTGTGGCGGAGGCTCTTTTCTTCAACGTGGCTTGCCCTCGTCTTTTGGGGGGGGGGAGGGCTCTGCCTTAAGCAAGAATTGCATTTAAAGACGAGAGCAACAGGTATTTCCTTATTTGCCTATTGGGTGGGTTTTATACAGCTTTATAACGTGGAGTAACGTACACGCACACAGCCGCTGGTAGGGAAGAGTCAGTGCTGCCGCTTTCTTCCGTTCCTTCTCCCTTTGTGTTGACATTTTGCAACCCCTAGTCCTGAGAGTGAGTGGTTTGAAGGCACCAATCTCTCTCTCCCTCGACATCTTTCTATTCCAAAGCAATATCATTTCCCTAGTTTTGACCACTTTCTGTGTTATTTCCACAATAAGGTTTCCTAGACTTTAAGCATTAAAAAAAAAACCGAAACAAAAGGCCTTATATATTCCGAGAAGGAAGAAAACTATTGATTTCTCTCTCTCTGAGCTATTAAAAAAACTGCATCTTTGAGATGACTGCACTTGGCTACACTTTGCCCTGACTTTTTAGCTTTACAGAAGTAAAATTGTCATCTTGCCATTTCAAATGTATGGTAGCTAAGGTATGGCCAAAGTGATGAATTCCAGAGTCTTGGGTTGGTCCATTGTTTGACATAGTGTTGCCTCTACCTAGAGAAAGGTGGCCAGCTGACAGAATCTGCATAATCTAAAGATTTTCTTAAAAGCATTTCCAAACCATTGTTTGGGAAATAGAAAGGAGGAGGAGTTACTTTTAAAAAAAGTCTGGAACCTTTCCATAACAAATAGCAAAAATCAGGTAATTTATTTTTTCTGTTTCTTTACTGCAAAGCACTGTAATTGATTGCAGTTATTTGCACATAAAGAAATTGTGACAGTGTACATACTCTTTTGTGTAAATATTATTGTTTGTAGATACTCTGATTTCTTTCTCCCTTTCCTGCCCTTTGATAAAAAAAATTGAGATAAATAACAATTCCTAGGGATACTTGCCATGTTCTTTCATCACCATGGTGATGTTTTTTTATTTTTTTGAGCTAAATGTATTTTTCCAGTTTGAATTGGGCATAATCTTTTTTTATTGATCCACTGTCAGGAAGAGGGATTATAATTTTAAAACCGATGATTTCAGTGACATCACTTTTTTATTAAATTGAATTTTCTTTTCGTTCTCCACACCCATATTCCTGTATCAAATAATATTTGTGGATTCATTGGTATTAAGTGTATAGATTTGAAACATTGCAGGAAATCTTGAAAACTTACGAGTTTCTTTTCCCTCTGTGGCATTAGGCCTTAGTATCTGATTTGCACGATAACACTTGGTTACAATCTGATGAAAATGTTCTGTAGATTGTGACCTTCTGATGTTTAGAAGCAGTGCTTCATGGAGAAAATTGTTTAATAAAAATATTTCTGTCGAAAAGAATAACCTCAAAGTCTGTTACTCTGGTGAAGATCATTCCTCTTTTTTTAATTTTACAGATTGATATTTGAGATTAAAGTTTATTTTTTTTAAAACAATGGGTAGTAAGGCTTTTCTCAAGTAATAAAAATCAAATAATATATATCTGTGTTTCTTCTTTACCGATTTATAGAAAAGAGAGGAGAATAAACAAGGACACATTGCAACTGGTAGAAGAATGTAGTAGTAGTTGCCCAAGTATAGAAATAGTAGAATTTGGAATTTTATTACAGGACAGTTAAAAAAAAAGCACACAGTACTTCTGGGCAAGTTATAAAATTATTCAATAATTTGCATTCCTCCAATTTTTCTAAAATCTTAGTACTTTTATTTTTTACGCTGAGGCAGTTTAGCTCAGTAGATTGCTCTGGCATACCTCTTGGAATGACAAGATTAAGGATGGAATAAAGAATGAAGTACATCAAATCTAGTTTTGAGGTTTTTTTGAAAACATAAATTACTATAACTTGCATTTTAATGTACAATTTAGGCCTTGGGTAAGGAATAGAATATTTAGAAAAAGTAGAAAGATCTATAATCTAGGTTGATGACATTTAATCCATTGCTGGTTGATTTATCCTTGACTTCTGACTTCTGTATTTGGCATTGTTCACTTCTATGAAAATACTATAATGAGATCTTCATTTTACATAAAATATTTATATTCATACTTTCTTTACCTAAAGAATAAGAGCCTGAATTGGGTGATGCTATGGTACATACATTTTTATCAAATCAGTCTTGCAGGGGGAGTCATATGGGAATTTGGTGTGTTTAAAAAAAAGACTGTACCATTGTGTTTAATATCTGTCAAGGTCCTCAACTTGAAATATCTTTGGAGTTGATACTTTATCAAAAAAAGAAGTTTCCTGCATAATTAAGTCTCCCTGGCACAGTATAACATATTTCAAAAGCCACCACTAGTATTAATGCTCCCTTTTCCTTCCTTTAGAAGCTTATAGTCTGAAAACAATTCAGTTACATACTGAGTCCCATAGGACTGGCTACTGTATATTGTTCCTGATTAAAACATCCATGTTCTATTTTGAGATTGTTATATTTGCAACGCTGCAACAGATGCAGAAGTTTTACACTTCTGTGTAAAACTCACTGGGTTATCCTCAAGATTGGGGTACAAGACCACATTAAAATCCATATCCTGCATGTAGCATTAGGTCAATACTCCAAAGTCATTTTTTATTGTGTCTGAACATGGCTTGAAGAAATAGTTGTTTGGATGTGGTAACAATAATTGAAACCTATAAGAGCTATGTTTTAATTAAGAGTAGAAGTTCAAATCCAGTGCAGTTTAGAACCGATCAGGACAATTATTTTTGCCCAAAATAGATTAGAGAAGTCTAACCTAGAGATGTGGAAAAAAAATAAGAATTTTGAGAAAAAATAATGATGAAATCCAGTAAAGTTGATATAAAAAGAAATATTGCATCTATTTCCATTTTCCCCTTTCCCCCCCAGAACCTCTCCTTCCAACATTTTCAGTAATGTTATAACTCTAGCCGACTCTGTTCTGAGTTAAAATCCTGTGCAAAGTTTAATCCTGGTTTACTATTACAAAGCTTATCCATATTGCAAATGGTAACACCACAGCAGGACCACGCTAATTGGGGGAGAAATTTTTAAAAACATTTAGCACTCATATACAGTGATGTATGTCTTGCATTGGAATGGGTGAAGGGGGGAAGAGGTATTGGATTCAAGTGTTTTTCGCATCTCCAGTCAGAATCTTGACCACATTATAATAGGCCATACCCATACTGGTTTGGGGTAAGTCTGGTTATATCTAGGGATCCACTCTTGAAATGTGTTGGCCAGTCTCTGAGAAGCATCAGAAGTAATGACATATTACAGGGACTTGTTTTAAAGCTTAAATCTGCTATATGACCCCTGTGGATGGCAGTATTCCATATGAAAAAAAATATCTCTGGTTCTATTTTTTCTTTTAAATATTCTTTTAATTTCAAAAAGGAAAGCCAATGTATGCTGCATAAAAAGATTCTTCAAGTAAGTCATCTGAGTTATATTTGGAATTATGAGCCATGGTGGCACAGTGGTTAGAATGCAATATTGCAGCCTAATTCTGCTGATTGCCAGCAGTTCAATTCTCACCTGCTCAAGGTTGACTCAGCCTTCCATCCTTCTGAGGATGTAAAATGAGGACCCAGATTGTTAGGGGCAATATGCTGACTCTTTAAACTGATTAAAGAGGGTTGTAAAGCACTATGAAGCAGTATATAACTCTTAAGTGCTATTGCTATTATGTCTATTTGCACAGGGAAAAAAAATGCAGTAATGAGTTTCAATTAGGAGGCGACCATTTCTAGTTGGAGAACTGTACCAGTTGACACTGACCCAAATGAGTGGATTTTTAAAATTAAACTTGGCCATAATAGCAACCATTTGTTAGGAATGCCTTAGTATGTTTTCAGGTTTTTTTTGTACACTAGCCCCAAAAGATAGGGGAATCCTGCTTTAAATGTCCACTTTTAAGACCAATCTTTATGACCTAGGGTAAATGAGCAACATATTGAATAAATGTAGTCTTAAAATAAATTGTCAGATTTCTCTACTGATTTTCATTCCTCCTCTAATTCAAAGTTTTGTACCTCCAGCAGAATAAATTCAGTTTGTGATATCTGGTTCCCTTTGCTTTTCCACTATTAAATGTAATGATATACAGGTAATCTTTAACTTACAACCACAATGAAGCAAAGTCATTGTGGTTGTAAGTTGAGGCATCACATGACTGGACGTGATTTTACAATCATTTTTTTAATGGTAATCATACAGTAAGCCACTGCACTGTAAATGAATCACTTGGTCATTGAGCAAATGCAGCATATTCAATGGGCTTTTTCTGCTGGAAAACAGCGAAACAAACCACAAATCGTGGTTATGTGACTACGGGTTATATACAACTGGTTGTAAATGCAAGCTGATTGCCAAGTGCCTGTAATACAGTAATGTGACTGGAGTGTGGTAGGGTAGCTGTAACTTTGAGAATGGGTTGTAAGTAGTTTTTTTTTAAGTCTGTACAGTTGTTAACCAACCAGTCACAAATCAAGGGCTACTTATACTAATGTACCAGTCATTGTATTATGGAACATATTCCTATTTCGATTATTTTATTTTGAATTGTATGGTCTGAAAGTAGTAAATGTCTTTCTAAAGAATCTGGGATAAATTGTCAATAGAAAATTTCAAGTTGTCATTTATATTCACAGGACTTGAAAAGTTGAGTCAGACCTCAAGCCTGTTTTGTTACCGGATTCCTGATGTCTCTGGAAATTGCCACAAACATAGTAAGTAGGCTCATTCAGTTTCTAAATATTTAGTGAGCATAGTTGTATAATTTATTTTTGCCAGTTGTCAAAATGTTTTATTTTTATATTAAGTCTGTTGACATAAGGGTTACTTATAGACCATATAATTAATAGCAAAAATGTAAGTATGTTTATAGAGGTCAGTTCCTCTATGTTCACTATAATCCTGGAAAACTGAATCTGATATTGTGCTTTTATACCTAATAATCAGGGGTGGGTTCTAACTTACCTCGCCGCCAGTTCACTGCCTCCCGCGCTGCGTGCGCATGCGCAGTAGAAAAAAACAACAAAAAATTCCCCCCCCAAAAGGCCCAAAGCAAGATGGCGATGCATGCGCAGTGGTGCTCGACTTCTGCGCATGCGCAGAAGAAAAGAAACCCGAAAAAAATCAAAAAAAAAAATTCCCCCCCAAAAAAGAAAAAAGATGGCGGCATCCACAGACCAGAACCAGCTCCATGACATCACCAGCGGCCTACTACCTACTCAGTAGAACCGGTCCGAACCGGCTAGAAACCCACCTCTGCTAATAATGTAAAAAAATTATCATTAATGCAATAGCTGTAGTATTGTATGCTGCACGCAGCGGGGCAAGTACAGTGAAGGCAGGAGTGTGTTCACGTTGGGGCTTGCAGGAACAGAACCATTAACCAGGTCTTTAGTTGTTTTTTTAAAGACTTAGGGCTATGGTCTGCCTAAAATAAGCTGGGAAGTTCGTTCCTGGGTGTAGATTTTATAATCATATAAATTGTGTTTGTGTTATTTTGAGTTTACTTGGAAAACTGATCAATATGGAAAGTATTCTTGAGAGAAGAAACTAGTTAAATCAAATGAATGAAACTCAGTTAAATGATTTAATAATAACAGGCTTTGAAAAATTGGACTGAAGATTTTTTGAAATCTTACGAAGGTAGTATTGAGAGTTTTTGTTATTGTCGAAGTCCTGTAGGCATAAAAGAAATATGGAGTGTTGTCTTCTGCTTTTAGGTGAGAAGATGAGCAGCTACGATTCAGAAAAACTGAAGTTTGAAAAATTTTCTGACAAAACTAGAGAGAGAGAAATTGCATTGATTAAGAGAAAAAGAAATGAAGGTATGATGCAGTTAAACAGATGAGTAATTGCTCAGAGTAATTGGGTGGGGAGAGATGATACCTGAATTTGAAAATCTCTTGGATATACGTAGATAGTGATACTATATAACACTTGTTACTGGCAGTGAAATCTGACAAAGTGGTTTCTGGTTAAGTTATGACTATTTTATTTGCTCAAAAATGATGTAATATTATTTCAGGGCTACTTTAAAATGTGGCTGCCACTACCCTGATAATTTTATATTTTTATATTGAGATTATTTCATATTCCTTTCCTAGTATCTTGTATTGTTATATTGTGTCATTTAATGGGGATTAGTAGATTATGAACATTTAGAATTTAATTTGACAATTCTATTATATAAACAGGTATTATAGGAAATAGATGTTTCTGTTAAAATAAATCAATGAAATCTCTCTTGAACACTTCAGCTATAAAATAATTCAGGCTCTTTTGTTTGCTTACCGTATCTCCTTTTCCTTCAGCTGTATCACTTAAATATGATTAAATATGATACAGTCACTTAACATGAGCTAGCAGTGTGTGGCGGCAGCCAAAAAAGCTAATACAATCCTTGGTTATATAAACAGAGGCAAAGAATCAAAATCACATGAAGTATTAGCACTGCTTCCAGTACCTTAGTAAGACCACACCTGGAATACTGCATCCTGTTTTGGTCACCACATTACAAAAAAAATGTTGAGACTGGAAAAAGTGCAGCGAAGAGCAACTAGGATGATTAAAGGCCTGGAGTCTCAAACATATGAAGAACGGTTGCAGGATTTGGGTTTGGCTAATCTAGATAAAAGAAGGAGTAGGGCAGGGGTCGGCAACCTTAAGCACTCAAAGAGCCACAAAGGTCCTAACTGGAAGCCCCCCATTCAATTCTGGAGCCAACCGGAAGTCTGGATCCCCCCCATAGAGTCTCCTCCTAGTGTGGCGTCCTTTTTCCTCTACCTGTCCTAACCGAAAGCCCTATCAATTGTGGAGCTG
>JANHFT010002602.1:451901-466185 GCA_032467955.1 Pseudoxenodon macrops | reverse complement strand
CTTATTTTAGCCCATGTGCCGAAAAGCCCAATTGGGCTTAATATCGGGACAGGTCGTATTTTCGGGGAAACACGGTATGTTCCTAGATTTCTACACAATTTTTGACAAATGCTGTTCTAATGCCATTTTGTTATACTGTATAAAGTAATGCATGCTAAGGTTGTCTTTTTTTAAGGAAATTTATCAAGATAACATAATTCCACAAATCAGAACAATTTACCTTTCACTAAAAACAAAAAGGCATTGCATTTTACCTGCCAATATAAGTATAAATTGAAAATGAGAAGTGTGCCTCCTTTCCTTATGCTGCTTCTGACATGAGACTGCAATGTTATTAAGATTCACAAAGAAAACATGCATTTTTAAAAAATGGGATCAGGTTGTTTAGTCCCTTGATTTTGTACCTAAAGGGTTTACCAAGCCTGACCGCTCCAGTCTTTATTTTTCTTCGGGAAATAAGGTTGCTATTTATGTACATACTGTGCACTGTATTAGGAAAGGTTACTTTAAATAATAGAAAGTCTTTAAAATCTACCTGCCCTGTATTGGTTTTACGTTTTATGTGATGACGAACATGCTACTTTTTTATTTAAATAGGTAGTGAACTGGCTCGAAGGGCCAGGTTCGGACCAGCTTAGAACCCAGTGGGGAATCGGTGATTCAATTAGAGCCTCACAAGCTTTGCAACAGAAACATGAAGAGATTGAAAGTCAACACAGCGTGAGTTTTCATTTTCCCAAGGAAGTTACTGTGTAATGATTTTTATATGTCATTTATTTTATGCAATATTTCTAGTGGCCTTCTCTTCTAGTGAATTTTAGACAGTGATTTATGTATCGGCAAACAGGACACCTTTTCTTCTAGAACAAACTACTGATCCTATAAATGATTAGTTCTAGTGTCATAACAGTATGCTATAGTTGGAAAAAGGGATGATTGTGCCTCTGAGACTGAAAAGACAAAATAAATCATTGCCTACCAAGGACCCTCTAATCTCTTGGACTCTGGGGTGGGGGAAGTTTCATTTATTTCTGCTGGTTTTGGGCAAAGAATAATTATTCCTCCCAGTGAATTATTTGTACTAGTTTCCCATTCTTTCCAGCTGACTTGGGAACAGGAAGATTCCTTCCATTTAATACATAATTTGAGCTGCTTGCTTCAACTACTTGAATAGGAATGACAAGCTAATTCTGTTCACCTATTTGCCCTTTCCCCAACAGCAACAGATAGAGCATTCTATAATTAACCAGTGATCATTGTGCTAAAATAACGGGAATAAGGACAGGCTTTATATATCTTCAACAATTTTATGGATGAAGTTATAAGCCAGTAGTGAGGAAATGGTTCTCTCTGTCCATTCCTCTATAGCAGGGGTGTCAAACTCAATTTCATTGAGGGGCCCCATCAGGTTTGTGTTTGACCTCAGGGGGGCAGGTTGGGTGTGGCCAGCTCGACATCACTTGTGTTGGGGGCCCGAGTGTTCTGCCAGTGAAAATGGGTTCACGAGTTCCATTTTGGGCTGCTCCAGCCCCCAACCCTCTTCCACTGAAAAGGGAGCTCTGGAGAGCCGCATGCTCCCAAGCTCTGCTTTCACTTGCAGAGGCACCGTGGGCCAGTTCTTTGCTGTTTCCAGGGTGGCCCCATGGGCCACATTTAACCACTCCACGGGCCAGTTGCGTCCCGTGGGCCTTGAGTTTGACACCCCTACTCTACAGCATCTTTTTCTCTCCTGCCAGCTTCTCCAGTCCATTCTGTCCCTACTTCTCAGTGGTTTTGTCCCGTTCTTTGTTAACAGTGTTTCTGTTTGGCTACCTATCTTTCCTTGCACCTCTTTCCCTGCACATTTACATTTTTATTAGCATATAGGTTTGTATCAAATGTTACAGGTGCTTTGCATTACTTCAGAGCTATCTCCTGTGCTTTTAAGAACTGGAACACACTTCCAATGTATCAAGTAGAGGATGGGGGGGAGGCGTAAATAAAGATAGGAAATTGTTTAATAAATCTAAGGTAAGGAAAAGGAGAGAGGGAAAAATTGTATGACCAAGGGAACAAATAGATGAACAGCCAAATGCATTTTGAAGTGTGCTAAATAAGTGGAAATCAGTGTTGTTGTTTAAAAAAACAAACAGATTTGGGCAAATCAAAGAACAGGATATTACAATTGGGGAAAATGAAAGAGTTCTTTATATGAATAAAATAAAGAACAATTTGAAAAAAAAACATAGAGAAAAAATGTTCTTGAAAATTGCTTCCAGCTTCTGAAATTGACTAAATAATAGAATCATTTTATTCTGCTGAAAACAAAATGAAAGGTGGATGTAATGTTGAGTTTCAGCAGATTTGCATACCATTAATTCTTAACATTGTTAAATAGAGATATGCATAATCTTGCTCAATATTTCAGTAAGATGAGGTTTGCTGAATAGTGGTTGTACCTGTGCTTTTAAAAACAATATGGAAAAATTATCAATAATGGTGATAATACCTTGATGACTGATTTTGCAGGAGTGGTTTGCAGTGTACGTGGAACTGAATCAACAGATTGCAGCTTTACTGAATGCTGGGGATGAAGAGGATCTTGTAGAACTAAAAGCATTGCAACAGCAGTTGAGCGATGTTTGTTATCGGCAGGCCAGCCAGTTGGAGTTTAGGCAGAATCTGCTGCAAGCAGCCCTTGAATTTCATGGTGTTGCTCAAGATGTAAGTAAAATATGCACTTTCTCACTGTACGTTTTGCTTCATGAAAATGCCATTTGCGGAAGGTCAGTAGATAAGCCAGTTATATTTAGGAATAGTTCCCATGAGCAAAGGAAAAAGTCTTAAAATAAATGAGAACAAGGAAGTACTAGGGCTCATTTGGAAGTCTGCTGTTAATTAATGGAGGCAGCTTAAAAAAGAGTGTCCATTGCTCTATATTATGTACACTTTGACTAGACAGGAGTTCCCTTTCCATGTTTGTTACAATTCTTTCACCAAGAAGCTAGGCAAGCAAATCTGGAGCAGATGAGCAAATCATATAAATCTCTGCTATAATAATATCAGTTGGATTTTTCTAGACATGAACTCTGAGCCAAACCAATGACATAAACTCAGTAACTTATTTGTCCTTTCGTTTAGATTCTTTTCAGCATATGGTTCTTGAGAAAATTGCAGAGTATGTGAAGAAATTAAAGAGTTACCACCTGCTTTTAGAAAATTGATTTGGAGGGGCTCTGATCTTTCTTGGCAGGCAGTGTTTCAGAGGCCATTCTGGGGGGATGAATTTTGACAATTTAGTTACTGGTGTACATGGTGACTCACAATCCTACTCTGTATGCAAATGAAATCATTGAGGGGGGGGGAAAGGACATTGAAATGCCATCAGTTGAAAACGAGTGAAATATGTTACTTTTCTTAATATTATTTAGATCCTTCCTGGGCACTTTGGGTTGGATGAAGCGGCAGCAGCTGAAAGGGCTGGAAACCAGAGCTTTCCTTTGCAGCTGCTTGCACAGACACCGTTGCTAAGCTCTATTGTTCAGACCATCTTCTTTGGCCAGCCCTGTGTCCTAGCTCTGTCTCTTTTATAATTGAGCTAGTCACAGTTCTGTCTGACAGTCACGTAACAAACCTCTTTTTTAAGGAGGAAGACTTAAAATCATAAAAATAACTTGCTGACTTTGGGGTTGGCTCTTTTCAGTTGTCTCAGCAACTAGATGGATTACTCGGGATGCTGTGTGTTGATGTAGCCCCAGCTGATGGAGCGTCAATTCAGCAAACTTTAAAGCTACTTGAAGAGAAATTAAAAAGTGTTGGTAAGGAAAAACAGGATTAAACGGCCAACTATGCTACAGTGAATGTCTTTAATTTGCAGAATAAGTATTGGATTAAATTGCATACTTCTTCATATAAAGCCTAACAAGCACATTGAATGGAAAGTTGGAACAGACTGCGGGTACAGATTCCTTTGGCTTGCTCATAAAGGCAGCTTTAAAAATATCTCATTGTGGAATGATATTCAATAATATGCATTGACCGCCATATTTATGTTTTGTGAATAGAGTTCAATAGGAACTAGAAATCTATGCCTTTTGAGGTTCCAGCTCCTATGGAAATCCAAACATGCAGGCTTCCAAAACCCAGGCATGGCTGACAAGGGCAAGGCCACTTCATTGGCCTAACTATCCAGTTTAATTGCAGGATCATCTGTTATACAGCTAACAGATCAAGGTGGCATATAATTCACAGAGTCATATGAAATAGATTTGAGCTACTGATCTCCCAACAGCAGTAGTCTCCAAGCGAGCCTCTTAACTGTGTATTTTAAAGAATTCCATTTTAAGCCACATCTGTTGTTTTAATAATTGTTACTGAAAGGCTGTTGGGCAGAATAAACAACAACCCGATTAAGGGCAAAAAGAATAAATGAGAAGACAATCTCTCATTTAACATAAATATGTGGGGATAAAAATAAAGATAACATTGCATTAGTGTAAATCAGGTCATTGGTCATTTGTGCCCAACCAGTTCTTTCTTTGGCTGGTAGTATCTCTCCTAAATCTTGGGCAGCAATATAGGCCTTGGTTAACAATCTCAACCTAGCTGTTTCTTTTTATTTGATTGTACCAAAAATTGAATCTGGATTTTCAGCGGGAGCAGTACCTCACTTATAGTAAACACTATCAAGCCTGACATAAATCAATTTGTGTTCTTAAAAAACACGCTGTATGGTGTCTGTACTGCTGAAGTATTAACCATCCTTCTTACCAGTTGATACATAGTTAACTGTCAACACTTGAAGGATGTGCTTACAGAATGTACCATTTTAGAATTCAGTCGGTTAAGTGGGAACATGCAATGAGACAGCATCACCTAACTTGCACATGGACAGAAACAGAATTGGGTACTCACGATTTAAGAGAATAGTTCATCTTGCATTGTATACGAAGTAAAATTGTGTTCGTTATCCCTATAGACTTGGGCCTCCAAGGGTTGCGTGAAAAAGGTCAAGGTCTTCTTGATCAGATATCTAACCAAGCTTCGTGGGCTTATGGAAAAGACGTAACAGGTGAAAACAAAGAGAATGTTGATCACATTCAGGGAGTAATGGAAGACATGCAGCTGAGGAAGCAAAGGTATTCATGGTGATGTTGGACTCCTAAGAATTTCTCTTTCCTAATGACTTCACTTTAAAACCACTGTTAACTTCTTTTTAAATGCCACCTTCTTTTTCAAACAAATGAAAAAAAGAAAAAAAATCAAAATGCAAACCTAAAGTTTGTGCATAGGTTTGTACCCTGTGTATTTTTTTTTGTTCTGAAATGTATGAATCCCAAAATGTATAAGTAATATTTTTGTTTAAACTTGACATTAAACAAAACCAGTTAATTATAAAAACTGCTTCTATAATTAGCTTGTTTCCAATGTTTTCCTATACAGATACATTCAGATGTGTTTGTTACTTTCAGTATTGTGCAGCACTTACGGCACTTTAACTTCTTTTTAAAATGTTAATGCAAGTTATAATTTATAGGTTCTGTAGTTTCTTTAAATATTGCATAAAAACTGCTTTTAAGATTAATTGGTAACTAATGGCCTTGGTATCATTTGGAAATGTTTAATGTTCCATTACATATTGTTCCATTTTCTAAATTTTGATGAGGAATTATGTATGAGTTTACATTTGCTACAGAAATTATTTTAATTTTCCTGATAATTTAGCAGCTGTTGCAATATTTATTTTAAAAAAAAACCTAAACCCTCTTGATATACTTTAAGGAATGCTAACAAAGTTTATTGAATAGTGTGTTACACTTAAAACTAAAAACACAGTTTTGAACTCAGATACAGCTTTAAAAACTATAAACATGATAACAACAACAAAAAACATACCATAGAATGATAGAGTTGGAAGGGACCTCAGAGGCCTTCCAGTCCAACCCCCTGCGGTCTCTTTTTGAAAGGCTCTAGTGATGAAGTAGCCACAACTTCTGAAGGCAAGCTATTCCATTGGTTGATTGCTCTCACCGTTAGGAAATTTCTCCTTAGTTGGGTTTGATGTTATCATTTTTGTACGATTTTTTAAAAAAAATCTCCCATTATATGCTGCTTTCTTGGCAATGAAGACATAATTTTCTGCTATTCATTGGGAGTCAGCTGCTTTTAGCTCCTCTTTAAGAAAGGCCTATAAAGGTGGCTTTTGCATGCCCTCTTTTCTGCTCAAGGTTTGGCATATGCTTACTGTGAAGGAATGTCATCCCTTCATAGGACGCTCCTTTTCCTAACCCACTGGGCTCATCTTCCAGTAGGCTACAATCCCCAAAGGTTTTCATCCCAGTTCTTACCTGTTCCAAGACTGTGCTTGGATGTGACATGAGGTACCAAGTTTGAGGAAAACTGCTTGTAGGTAAAAGCAAGCAGAAGAGGCCATGGTCAACCAAGATGAGATAAAGACAGACAGACAGACAGTCATGAAGCAGCCTTGCACGTATGCAGTTGGCCATGAGCAGCTAGTTAAAACAGCCGTGCTATAAATGGCTGCTCTCATTATTCATAGGGAAGTGCTTGTTGTGCATTTGGGTAGAATACCTCTTTCAGAGGATTTGCACAGTTCTACCTTTTTTAATTACTTCTCTTAATTTATCTTGCTGGAATGGTTTATTAACATCTGAACTTAGTTTACTGTTTAAAGTGCTGTTATGTTATGATTCTGTCTTTTTTTGAACTAGCTTAGCTTTGACAAAACTTGGTTGAGAGTCTGGAACAAAATCTTCCAACCCCACTGTTATTTTCTAAGGAAGGGGAGTATGGACCCAAGCTTGTTCACATAATGTTAAGGCATAATTTAACACTGTGTGTAATTGTAGCAATAATTTAGCATTGTATGGCCGTAAGCCATAATGCTGTTCAATAAAGCCACTGGTATAAAATATAAGAATAGAACTTCATGGATGTATCGTAAGCAGCTTCAAAGGTGTATACGGTAGCTGAACTTTCCATTGGATTTATCAGTTTTTGGTATTTAAGATTAATTAAAGTTGTAAGATTTATCAGATTTGGGGTATTCTTAAAGTGTTATTCTTACTCTTGTAAAGTGTTAAGTTTAGACATTTCCCCAAATTTAATTGCTACATTTAAAAATAAGAATTGCTCGTGTATATATATATATATTTAATGCAGAGTTGACCTTTCTGATGCAGCTTTATGTTCTGTCTTTCACAGATGTGAGGACATGGTAGATGTGCGACGATTAAAGATGCTTCAGATGGTTCAGCTATTTAAGTGTGAAGAGGATGCTGCTCAGGTGAGACTGATGGTTTAGGCAGCTGTTGCCTAAAAGAAAGCTGTCAGACAAATTAAGTGAACTTTGGGAATTGATAAAACGCTGGGTAGTTTTGGGTAGCTGTATTTTTCATACAAATTTGAAAAATTATTCTATGTCTCCCCTTTAATTTTACAATCTCATTCTTCTCATTTCTGTAGGCAATAGAATGGTTAAATGAATTATTAGATGCGCTGCTGAAGACTCACACCCGTTTGGGAGATGATGCCCAAGAAACCAAAATTTTGTTGGAAAAGCATAGGAAATTTGTTGATGTAGCTCAGGTATACCGTTTGCACTTTTTGTAGCAAGTTAGTTTACTATTAAGGTTTGCTATCTGTTTTTAAAATGGTCGTTTTGGTTATTTGCTGAGTAGTATACTAATTAAAATTATTGCTGTCAATCATGGTTAGATGTGGTAAGATTATTGGCCAACTGAAATCATAAATTTAAGGTTCATTTATTATTTCATTTATTATTTATTAAATTTATTGTCTCCTCCCCCCCCCCATCTTACCACAGGATAACTGGGTTGCTTATAATGTTAAAAAGGATAAAACTATACAAAACCCATATATAATGCAAATAAAATACTATAAATATACAATTCTCAACCCTAACTAAAAGATGTGGAGGGAAGGGAGTAGGATGAATGGGGGAGGAGGGAGATCTGTTATTAATCTACCAACCATTTATTTATTTATACATGTCAAAACGCTCTTCCACTATTATGAAATGATTGAATTCATTTATTAATTGATCTTCCATGAATATGAAATGGATACAAACTCTACTTGGGGCCACCGTTTTATTTTTCAAGTCATTTCCCTAACTAGTTAGCAAGGATTTAACACTTTTAGTATTTAGATTAATAGGCAAGCATCATTTGGCAGGGATTACTAGGCAGAAGAAAGAAGAAATGTTAATGTTGTGGTAATGAGGCTTGATGTTCAGGTGAAATGAGGATGAGGTGGCAAATGAGTAGAGGGGATTCAGAAACAGACCAGATCTTTCTAGAATTTCCATAGTTGCCAAATAAAATAAAATGTGACTCTGTAAACTTGCAGTCTCTTAACTGAGAGCAATCCAGCTAGGAAAGTCCAGTTTCCTTTTGTTGCTGTATCCTCCTTCCCTATTTGGATGTTCCTGCAAATGAAAATGGCATGGAAAGTCAAACTTGTTTTAATGGGCCCCAGAAAAGCTATAGTGGCTTATGATTCACGTGTACTACTACTGTGTTGCACTTAAATCTGTCCCAACACTGAAAATGTCCACCGTAATGTCTATTTTTCTAGAGTACTTATGATTATGGACGACAATTACTACAGGCTACTGTGGTTTTGTGTCAGTCTCTGAGATGCACTTCTAGATCGTCAGGAGAAACACTTCCAAAGCTGAACCGCGTATGGAAACAATTCACAATCACTTCAGAAGAAAGAGTAACAAGGCTAGAGATGGCTGCTGCTTTCCACTCAAATGCGGAAAAAGTGAGTTTCTGAGGTTGATTCCAGTAACTTTGATGTAACATTTTAAAGTATGCTTTTTATGTGTTCATTTCTATTTAATAAAGTTTGATCATGTTTACACGGAATGTTAAAATTCATGGTGTGATTAGCATCATACATTTTTTCATTGTGGTCTCAAAGAGAGCCATGGATTTCAGAAGAATTTACATTTATGATTAAAATCAACATTTAGCACTTAGACCTACATAGTGCTTTCTAGTGCCTCTCTAAGTGGTTTACAGAGTCAGCATATGCCCCCCCCCAACAATCTTGGGTCCTTATTTTACCGACCTTGGAAGGATGCAAAGCTGAGCCAACCTTGAGCCAGTCATGGATTCATTTAAGATGAATCCATGTGCTTAATTGGAATTTTCATCCTTAATACAGATAGTTCTCTCTTTAACAGTGGTAGTTGGGACCAGCAACATTGTCGCTAAGTGACACTGTCATAAAGCACAACATCGTGGGACCGTGCTGACTTAGGATGGCAGTTACAGCACTCAGTTATTATTGTTAGGTGGACCACATGACTGACATTGGTGACCTGGCTGTTTCCCCATTGACTTTGCTTGTTGGAAGCCGGCAGTGAATGGCGCCTGATCAAAGGACACTGCGACATAATGTGAACGGGTTGCCAAGCGCCCAAATTGTGGTCACAAGAGAAGTGCAACTATAAGGACCTATTATAAGTCCCTCTCCTTCAGTGCCATTTTAACTTTGAATAGTCATTGAATGACTGGTTGTTAACAAGGACCGCTTTTTAATCTGTGCAAGCTATGGTTAGCCTATTGAGATCGTAATACTAAATTATTGCTAGTCTCTTGATTGATTAAGTGCTGTAAGGTGGGTGTGGACTCTCAGCTACCACAATCATAAGATTTTCTACAGGATGATCTATCCTCAACATAATCTTTGGGGTTTCAAATACTGCATTCACTGCTGTTGTAATTGAAGTCGATCCTCCTTACTCCTCTTTTTCCTTTCATTTTCCCCCCCTAGCATTACGCACTAGACTGTATTGTCCAATTATTGCCCTCACAACTAAAAGTTATTTCCCATTTTTTTCTTTACAAAAAGGAAATGGGTTTCACACATGAAGTAGGTTTTGCATTCTTTGTTGAAGCCAATGCAATTCCACTGTGTACAGCATGCACAGATTTCATTAGCAATTCTATACAGTTCCCTTAAAATAGCTGTATTTTGACTTCACGTTAATGTGTTTTTAAAAAATCTGTGACTCCTTCAGCAGGCAAAACTATGAGGAATACCTCATTGGCACACTTTGGCAGTGTGCTAGAACTTTTCCAGGACTTCAGCTGATTCAGTTATCCATCTGTTGTGTCTAAGAATATAGAAAACATTACAGGAATGCATAAGAGTATTGTTTCTTTTTATTGCAACTTTGACAATTTCACCTCCCTAATGTTATTTTATTACAGGTTTTGCAAGAATGCCCAGATGAGTCTGAATCTATATACGATCAGGAACAATTTGATGAGATTGAAGCTGTTGGAAAATCCCTTCTGGACAGATTAACAGTTCCAGTGGTTTATCCTGATGGGTATGTAGTAGGCCTTGCATTGCTCACTATGCAATGCAAAATATTTCATTATGCATAGTTAATAAGTTTTAAAAAGCAGATATGGCAAAAGAACAGACCAAATTAAAATTGAGGAGCAGCAGATCCAGTTCCACATTGGTTTGCAATGGGGTGATTGGGGGAGGGAGTGGGTGGTGAAGGGATGGATGAAGTCCTTTAGAAGATCTGTGGTGTTCCATATTCAGGAACTCCAGAGGCATCTGTAAGGGAAGTAAATGGGAGGGTAAACGATGAAAGGCATTGTATCACAATGCAAGTGCTCCCCCTGCTTTGTATATGCCTTGTGATATTGCATGCCTATGTAATGAGAGTGCAATGCTGCTTTCATTATTTTGACAAAAGCTTCCTGCTTTATAGAGGCTTTAGAATAGTTCCTGGTACACTCCTCAGGGAGTGTACATACCCAGAATAGTGCTTGATTTCCTGTGCTTTCCATGGATGGAATAAGGTCACCTAAACTTTGCTTAATCCTAACAGCTAAATTGGTTTAGGATTGCACTTTTAAGTCATTAGACGTCAAATATTGCGGTGCTGGAGAATATTAAAACTAAGAAATACAATTTAATAATTTATCAAAATTTAATAGTGTTATTATGTATTATTTATATGTTATGTCACTAAAACATGCAAGGTAGGCTTGTCCATACGAAAGATGATATCTTGTTTATTTGAAATGAAAGTAAATACTAGTAAGATAGCTTCAAAGAAATCATATTACAACAAATGTAAAAAGAAGCAGTTTGTAAGTTTTAATACAGTTGTGAAGTCTGGTATCTAATTATTTGACACATTAATATCCCTAAGGTTAGGAAACCGTTCTGAAATTTAAAGTATTCTATTATTCTATATTATCCTGAAACTACTAGAAAATTATTTTCAGTAGATTAACAGTTTCTGTGATAGGATATTATAATAACATATATTATCCTGAACACTGCAAAGTGAGAAAATAAATCTGTGAACATAGCAAAAACTCTCTATTACTTTCTTACATGTAAGAGATTGGGTTTGGTTTTTTTTCCTTCCTTGTTCTTTTTAGCACTGAGCAGTTCTTCGGGAGCCCGAGTGACATGGCTTCTTCAGCCGAACACATCAGAGAGAAGATAAAGTTGGTTTGTCTGAGAAAACAACAACTGACACAACCAGACGCCTGTACCACAGAGACCTAATAGCCTCTCCCTGCCAATTCATAAGATGCCTATTTGTAACTCCGCATGACATCTGCATTCTATGCCTGCCATAATACATGAAAGTGCATTTCACAGCTATTATTAAACATAAAAACTCTTCATCCTTCTTGAAGCAAATCTTATTCTACATCTTAACCATGTATTTCTACGAAGCCATAATTTAACATGCTATGAACCCCCAGACTTCAAACATAATGAAAAGGAACAAGAAGACGTTGCACTGAATACTTGCTGTGAAGCTTTATCCCAACCTATCAGGTGCTGCTTTCTCTAAGCAACTGATGCAAGTTTTAAAATGGTGCTAATAAGTGCAAGTTCCACAAAAAATAATTCTGTTTATTCTCCAGATGATGTAGTATCTTAGGCTGTAGGTGAACTATCTGTTGTATAGACCTATAATTTTGATTATTATTTTTTTTTAATGGTCCTTTATATTGTGCGGATACGTGCCAACAAATCCTTGAAATTCATTATAGTTGGATTTTCCCCCCAATTTGTATGGATAATGTATTAAGAAATGTTTTGTGATTAGTCCACCTTTTAAAAATCCAGTAACTTTTGTGGAAGCTTGTATTTCCTACTTTATTGCAGGAAATTGTAAAAGAGTACAAGTCCACTTTGGATCTTGAGTGAAAGTTTCTTAAGAATTGAAAGAAGAGGGAATAAGCATCATCATGTAAGCAAGGAAGAAAATAATACTAATATGAAAGCAGCTGTTGGGAGTTAATGGCAAATTAAGTTCATTTTTCCTGTTGACTTGCTTGTAGATAGAAAAGGAAAAGGACTTACATTTTACAAGAGTAAGAATCAAAGTCTGTGGCGAGAGAGATTTGTAGATGCAAATTAAAGACATAAGAGAAATTGATAGGTTTCTCTTTTAACGTATCTTTTTTTTCCTCTTTTTTTTTTCTACAAGTATTGATATTGGACATATATGTTCCACTAGTTACATCTTTATGACTGAGTAAATTCAAGTAACAGCTGATGATGCAATTTCCAGAGCTGATAAATGCTAGGTATTGTAATAAAACGATCAAATATAGGGCATAAATTATGTATTCATTCCTCCAATCTGCAAAAGCCAAATAAAAACCTTTATATATTTATGAACTATGAGCATACGTTTATTTTTTAAAACATGTTACGAAATGGTGGCGTATCTTTGGAGGACCTATTTTGGATATGTAATAGAACTCCTTGCTTGTGTAGGTAAATGGAGTTAAATGGCTGCTACCCTGTTTCCTTTAAAATATGACCTCCCCAGATAATAAGCCCAATCATGCACTAAAATAACCCCGCCCCCGAAAATAAGCCCTCTCCAAAAATATTGCAGCAGCAGCCATGAGGTGACCACACTTGCCGCCTCCTGCACCTCAAAAATAATAAGACCTCCCCGAAAATAAGGCCAATCGCTTATTTCAGGGAGGTGAAAAGAAAATAAGACCCTGTCTTATTTTCGGGGAAACACGATACTACTAAAGAACATTATTACTATTATGATGTTTACTATTACTCCAACTAAATGTAACCTGACAATACACAGTTATATAGATCTTGAAACTGTTGCTCTTTCTTTATATAGCCAAAAAATTTAAAAATATTTTTTTTTAAAGGGTAGAAAAAACCAAATAATGGCAAATATATTATATTGTCAGGCACAAAGGATAAGGACCATACATTAAGTTACAGTTCAGGAAGGATTTATTCAGTGGTGAAATCCTCTGACGTCTGCTACCGGTTCTGTTTGTCTGCTACTCAGTGCAGGCTTTGCGCGCACATGTGCGCCTGAGACAGCCTGTGCATTGCTAAAAAAAGAACATTTTGAAGCCTTCCGAGTCTGCAAAGGTAAGTAGAACAGCGAAGGGAAGGGAAACCTGCTATGCCACGCGATTTAGATTAACTAGAAAGCAGGAAATCTGATAATTCTAGCTAATTTAAATCGCGTGTCACAGCTGATCTTCAGAAATATCAGTTTGCCCGAACCAGTAGCATTTTTTACTACCAGTTTGCATGAACCGGTCCGAACCAGTAGCATTTCACCCCTGGATTTATTACTCAACCCTATATACAAAAATCTAGTCAACTAACGGTCAATACTAAATTGGTGACAGAGAAGGGTCAACAGAATTCCAGGAGGTTTGAACTTGGCTCATTTGTGGCAATGTAACAATTTTAAACTAACGACATGCTTAACTCCATCCCTGGTTCTACCTCTTCTTCTACGTCTCTTCTTAAAATGTTTGGCATCCTACCATCTCAGTCTAATCTTAGAGGAAGCAACTAAAAGAATTGTCTCTGCCTTCCCAGCAATGCCAAAACTCAGCCCTGGACGCAAGGAACATTAGTAGAAATGTCTTGAAGGATCTGAGAATGCCTCCCTGCCACTGGTCGTAGAAGGCACTTCGATGGTTACTTCCATGACTGCCTACTGTCTATGCATGAAAAGCAAAGTCGATTTGAGCAACTGAGGGCCCCATCTACGTGAAGACATTCTACAAGTACAATGTCCTCAACTTACAACCGCAATTGGCACAGATTTCCCACCGTTGTCACTCTTTCTTCTCCTTCGTAGAGTTGCCAGTTGAGGCAGGTGTAAAATCCAGCAGGTTCTTTTTTTTTTTGAAAACATTTTTTATTTTCCATAACAATAATTTTAACATCTCATTTCCATATATATAACATTTTA
>JANHFT010002602.1:341673-363430 GCA_032467955.1 Pseudoxenodon macrops | reverse complement strand
AGGTAAGTGTTGTTCCATATGAAATGGTGTCATCCATAGACAATAGCATCCATTTTAGGAAAAAAAAACGGAGCGTCTATTTCACACGATTTCTTCAATTCTTCCTGAATTGTTTGAGTCTACTGAGCATGTTTGAAGAATAATAAATGTGTATGTATTCAGAGACTTACTCTAACTACATAAAACTGTTATAGTTGGTTTATATATATTAACAATTTAGGAAACTGCTAAGCATACACTATGAATGGCAATCTTCCACATTATCAGAAACCCATCACCTCATCAGACTATAGGAAGGTTGTTAGAAGAAAAATCAGAAAATCTACATATTAGTAGATGGAGATATCATAATTCTACATTAATGATATAGCTGCTGAAATTCCTGTAGTTTTCTTTCATTCAGTAAATCATGTTAAATAGAACTGTATGAAAATTATAATGAATTTTGTGAAAAGAATCAGTTTTAGGAATCTGCCATCCAGTCTCATAATAAAGAAATTCTCTTGGGCTAGAGAATCTTTTGGACTGAAGTGGAGATTCATATCCATTTATTTGAACTATGTACTTTTATTCAACTTACAATTCTGCATAATGAAATAATGAGGAGATATAGATAAACAGAACAATGTTCACAGAAAAAGAAGGGGAAGAGAAATAAACATTTTTTCCCGTATAACAAGTATATTATTGACATTTACGAGATCACTACAAAAATCATTTGTAGTCCCTGTGCAGCTGAAATAAACAATTTGCAAAGAAATTCTGCAGAAGACACCATTTACTGAATTTTTCAGACTATAAGATCAGGGGTGGGTTGTGAATATTCTGCTGCTGGTTCACTCAGGGTCACGCTGTGTGCACGCACATGAAGCATGCACACACATGCACAATCAAAAATTAGCTTCTGCACATGCACAGAAGCAAAACCCAAGATGGCGGCGCCCACAGAGACACCGATGGAACTGACTCCGTGATGTCACCACGGAGTTACTAACGGTTCTATAGTACCGGATAGAACCAGTAGGAACGCACCTCTGTATAAGATGCACTTCCCCTCCAAAAGAGGGTGAAAATGGGGGTGCATCTTATACACCAAATGTAGCCAGCCTTCTGCCATTTTTGGCCTCTGCATGTCAAATTTTAGATCTGTTCCAGGTTGCAGGAATTGCCACAGACCATTGGGCAGAAATGCGATCACCGAAGGTCAAAAATGGGGCAAGTGGATGCTGAAAATGCGATGTGCAGAGCCCAAAAACGCAATGCGTAGCAGCGGCAATCAGCAGTGATGTACTCTGATGATGCCCACAGCCTTGAACGGGTCTGAAATGGAGTTTTGAAGCTGAAAAACATATGACAGAGAGACCAAAAATGTGAGGCACAGGGTCCAAAAATGTGAGGCACAGAAGCGGCGATGGTCTGTGACAATGCCTGCAGCCTGGAACAGCTGATTGGGGGTACTCAGGGAGGTTGATTCATCTGCCAATCAGCTGTTTGTGCTGAATCAGGCTGCAATAATGTGCTGAGGCTGATCTGGCTGTTCGCTATTTGCTGCAAGGATGCTAGCCAGATGAATACTGATGGATGCTGGTAGGCAGAGGCAAAACATTTTTCCCTTATTTTCCTCCCCAAAAACTAAGGTGTGTCTTATACTCCGAAAAATACACATTCTTTACTTTCTTGGATAGTTGGTTTACCTGCTGATAAATGCTATTGATAGGGAGAAAAATTAATTAGGAACCTTGAAAAAACTTTACACCAAATTATATGACGCACTGGTACTACTACTGCTGCTGCTAAGATGTGTCACAACACAGTGGTTTTCTATCAATATTGTGTTTTCTAGCCAAGAAACTTGCATTCCTCCCACTATTTTTTAATTGGATTTGTTTTAAATATATGTAGGGTGCGGTATTGAGTTTTATTTTGTTAGAATCATGGAAACAATAGCTCACCATATTCATAAAATATAATAACCCATTAGCAACCTCACACTATTTTTAATATATTGTAAACAGGGATGTCTATTGCTGGTCAATGACCGTAATAATAAAGTTATTCTTATTCTGTATTGTATTGTGACATCAATACAGACCCTTTTCCCTTTTTCCCTTTTTTCCTCTTTATAAGAACAATAAAGTTCTGATGCTACAATAATGAAAGCAATAGGAAAAAGTTATTATTATTCTTTGATATTGTCCTGGTATTCCTCTGTAAATCCATGGAAGGATTGATAGTTCAGCTTCATAGAAATAAAGTAGTGACATACCTATTATACTACTTAAAGGTGTTGAAATAAATTAAGGTAAGGGAAACTCTGCAGTACTATGGGCAGTGCTGATGCAGAAACGTATCAAAATATCTCATGGACTTCCTACTTTGCCCCATCTATTCTTGTCCACTCCTGAAAACTTTTGATCAAGTATCTTTATTCTGAGAATGGAGGTGGATGCTTTCACAATAGGAACATAGTGTTTGCCATTGTTCTCACCAGGGATATTCTGACACAAAGCAGATCATCCTTCCTGACTTTATTTAATTAATTGGATTTATTTGCTTTTTGAGCTTGATTGGTGACTGTTTCTGTTGTATTTTATTGATCTGTTGTTGGCTTATTTTATGTTTTCCTTTTGATTATTGCTGCTTTTGCATTGATCGTGCTTATTCTTTTCTTTCAGTTTTGGGGAGATTGTCCCCCAAAAGTAGCTTCTTAGCTTGTAAAAAAATGAATAGATAAAATAAACCAACTTGATTGAAAAGAGTTTCAGAGTCATTTATCTGAATGCGCCTTAACCACTAATTCAGGTCCGCGGTAGAACCTCTGTTCATCTACATTACAAGAAACAGCACATTCTGTGAAATAGGTAGATTTTTCTATGGTTTAAACCAAGCTTTATATCTTGCAAATATGTTGATACATATACAGTAGAACTCAAATTTATATTTCCATATCTTGAAAATATTAAGAGTAGAATTAGAGTACCATGCTCTTGAAAAACAATAATTTACCACACAATATTTTTCATCATTAATGTCACTGTTTATAAACGATTGCTTGTTGTTTCACCATAATTTATATTTTTTTGTTTCAGAATGCCTTTAATGTTTCTGTAAAGAACTTACAGCAACAACTGGGTACCATGGAGTCTGACAGCATTAACTGGGACTCCAAAGCTGAAAAGTATGAGGAAGAGCTGTCGCATGTCGTCCATTTCTGCATGACAAGGGACGAAATACATGAGGTGTGGTGAAAAAAAAATCATTAAATGACTGCAACTGTTGCGTCCTTTGTCTTCTTGTTTTCCTCTTCACTAATGTCATTGCATTCCGTTTTGTTTAAGCTTTTTTAAGGAAACCCGAATTCACAAACCATTGTAGAGATATTGGTGCCGCTCTAATTAAAGCCTTTGCTAGCGACTGAATTACTGGAGACTGAAAAGCAGATTGCACAGCTTCACTTGAGTCAATCAGTATGTAAAATAGATTAGCTATAGACTAGATTGAATTGCTAGAGTTGTTTTTCTTCACCCATATATAAAATGTCCTCTGCATCTAATAAAGCACAAGAGCGCAAACTAAATGTGTCTTCTCAAAAATTGAATCCATCAGAAGCAGGAGCAGTTTTTCCCTCCCTATGCCCTGAAGTCCATGTTAGGTCTGGAATGCATGTCAGAGGAAGGAATGGAATTAGAATTCTTATTGTGCAAATTTGACTGTTGCTAGTGCAATTTCGTACCCCACCAGTAGGGGGTATTCTAAAATAAATATTTTCTTTAATCTGAAATTTACGTCTTTCACAGTAGTTGTGTTCAGAAGCACTCAAAATCACGATCCACACCCACCCATAAATTTGAAATAACACATTCTGGTGTCTTGTTCTTATTTGAGTCAGTGACAATAGGATTAAAACGATGCCTGATGGAAACTCATCTGACATCCTCAGCTCCTTTGTGCAACATAAATATAGCTATTACTTCCTGACAAATAGAGTTTAATGCATAAATAGCTCCCAGCATATTTAAATGGGTTGTCATTTCTTAATATGGTGAATTCTTAATCTTAAGAATTATTGAAGGATTCTTAAATTCTTAATATACGGTGGTTGAAATCCATAAAAGTGGTTTGCGCTCTCTCATTTTCTTTCCTATTAGAAAAGTCCAATGGAGTATCATAAAATACTTCAAAACGTTCTCTTGGTTTTAAAAATGGTTTCTCATGATTCATGGTGAGCTACTATCCAAGAAATACCGGTGTAAGGTCCCATTGATGTAAGGAATTTGTTTCTGATTGTCTGGACATTCTATATACATTGTTTGAAACATGTGCTTGTGAATCACCATACGATGAGCAAAGCTCTTTACTTTTAAGAGAAAAGGAAATCAATCTTAAATCTATGCAGATGCATTTATGTATCTTCAAATTGTCTTAATTGTGTCCTGAACTGCCATCCTTGTTGATACTCTAACGATTACATCTTGTTGATCAGCCTATTTGTACTTAGCCTAGTGATTTGTATTCAGTAGGACAAAAAGCAAGGATTCTTATCATTCACTTTCCTGTTAAAGCCACTTTCCTTGATGAACATGATTGCTCGGGCGTGCTCCGTGAGCTGGGCTCATTTGGAATGTATTGTTTTGATTAGCAAATGTCACCTTAGCACAAGTTACCCCAGACTCCAAAACAGTCTACAACTAGTAACTTCACTGCAGATCTCTCAATGTATAGTCTGAAAGCAATTTTGGTAATGACATTTACTTTTCATAGCTTTGATATTTAATCCTGGACAGTACAGAAAAGCCAACAAACTTGTCGTGTAATTACTACAGAAAGAAATTTATTTATGGATTGCAGTTTAGCTCCAGTGAAGTGTACAATTAAAAATAAACTGACATTTGATGAGATTTAGATAATGCTTTCCTATTGTATAAATAGCAAGTACGGTACATCATGAAAAGCAGTGACATTATGTTGGCATGATAGTAATGTAATGCTTTTAAAGGCTAGAGGGCCCCTATGCTAAGTGTAAACTAAATAGAAGTCCGTTTAAGTTAGCTTAATATCATTTAAAATGATATTTGGATAGTTTGCTGAAGGCAGTTCATCAACATTTATTTGATAATTATGTAATTGTATTTAATTTGATTGGATTATTTTGAAGACACAGATTATTTTAGAAAGCACAGAGCAAATCTGCTGATTAGCTCAGTTCAGTTTCATCTGTTTTCAAATGGAAAATACGTTTTAAGTGGGGAAAACATGAAACACATATTATTTTCAAAGTAGTACTCAGATAAACAAACCAATTTCCCCTTCATTTTTGCCCAATGAAAGCAGTGGTTGACTGTGTCCTCCAAGGTCAACTTATTCTTGGAGTAACACCCTGTGTGGCACTAATTTATTACTTCCTTGTGAGTGAGTGAGCAGAGATTCATATTTGTAGGTAGCCCAGCATTTAAAGTGTACTTGGAGTGTACTGATTATACTAGGTTTTAAAACTAATTTGTTGTCCAAAACACATCTACCAACCTAACATTTATATATGGTTCACATATTCAAAACAATCCTTAAATCCGTTTTTAAAACTGAGTTGACAATGAGTAGTGAGTACTGAATGGATTTTTCCATTTTAAAACAAATGAAACTGGACTGAAATGAATTAGACTTATTCTATGTTTTTTAAAAGAAAGCTAATAAAAGAATCCAATTTTGGTTTAATGATAAGAAAAATTATTATCCTACCAAGGAGAAAATTATACCTCCATCAAAATGGGCAGAGCAAGCTACTGTATATAAACATGGAACAAACCCCATACTTACTTGCATTGACAATGTTTCCTAGTTGGATAATTAATGTCAGCAAATAAAACAATTGAACTCAGAAAGCACCAAGAACTCCACAGTTTAAGACCCTGAGTTCCACATATTCTTTTTTATTGGAAGATGAATTTATTAATGTTTAGCCTGTGTGTAATGAAAACTAAAGAAGGAGAATAATGTGTCTCAGGGGGAAAAAATGGTCTTCTTCACTAGAGATTTTGAAGCAGAAGCTGGACAACCATATGTCAGAAATAATATAATTTTAATCTGAATGTTATAATATTATATTGAATTGTACTAGAGAAGTTCCCTGTTCTAAAATACTGTGTCTCTAATTGAATTATATAAACTGCTATATTGAATTATATAAACTATATAAACAATTTAAACAGGAAAATAAATTATTTATAGAGTTTTTAAGTACAAGAATCTAAGCAAAATACCCCTGTCATTTTACAACTCCATGCTTACATCAGCAGAGATTAGGCCCATATTTCAAAACCAATTTCAGGCTTGTAGGACATTTTTATGCCATTCTGGATATATGATAGCATGCAATCATAAATCAAAGTTTACATTTCTGCCTGGTATCCAACTTGCATCAATTCTACATCCCAATCACTGCAATGTAGAACTTTCCATGACAGCATTTTAAAATAACACTTTGAACCAATACTTTTCTCTGCCACCCTCTTTCTTCCATTCCAGAAGTGCCATAACACTGTGTGCAAATATATCGGGCATAGTATTTTTAAATTACATACTGCATTTGTGATGCTTCCAGCAATCAACTTACACACATGTGGATAAAGCTACATTAAAGGGATTCCTTGAAATCTTCACCTTGACAAAAAGAGAAGTAGTATCTTCTGTTTTCTTGTGAAACATGAGGAATTGTTTATTAAAACAGAGTCTTCATAGACTGTTCATTGTTATTTTCGTCTTATGTGACAAATTGCAATAATTGCATTACATTATTCCTTGCGTTGTTCCTTACCCATGAAAAATCAGTTTTGTCATAGGTAAGAAACAATGGCTTTCTAAGGTCAAGGCTAATTAAAATATGTGGAATAGTTTGTAGTCCACTCAAACACCCAGTTGCCTGCTGTCTTGTGCAATCTTGTACTGTCACATCTTCACGTGTTTTTCCTCAGTGAATCAAATATACCGATAAAGCTGCTATAGTTTCACAAACACTGTTGTGTTATTATACTTAATATTAGTGACTTTCTCAGAAATGTCCTACTGGATTCAGTTGGTGCCTTTTTCAAGTACTCATGCTTAAAGCAAGACTGCAATATTAGATGCATGTGAAGATTTTTTACCTACCTTGAATCCAGGGGTGGGTTCCTCTTACCTTCCTTACCGGTTTGGGTGACGTTTGAAGTGCACGTTTCACTTCCGGGTTAATATCCTTCTGCGCATGCACAGAAGGCTTTGTGTATGCACAGAGGGTTATTTTTGGATTGATTTGAAGCCGGAGCACTGATTTTAAGACGGAGGACCAGTTCAGGGGTGTGGCCGGCTGTTGCTGCCAGTTCGGCGAGCGGGGGCAAATTCCCGCCACCAGTTCGGGCAAACGGGTCTGAACTGACAGCAACCCACCACTGCTCGAATCTGATTGATTGATGATTTTGTTTTTGAGTCCTAGTGACAACATAGATTTTCTTCATCATGAGTCATGGATTTGTCCTTCTCCTAATATGCTTGTGCACTTTTTTCATCTTTGAAGTTTAGATGGATTATCTATCTATCTATCTATCTATCTATCTATCTATCTATCTATCTATCTATCTATCTATCTATCTATCTATCTATCATCTATCATCCAACCATAACATATGGATTTGTTTAGTAGTTTGATCTATACTGCTCCTAATGTAAATGGATTTTGTCTATCAATAAGTAGCAGCATTATTCCTAATTATTGAAAGCTAATCAGTATTAAGGCATAATATAAGAAGTCTAATGCTGTGGATTGAAATTTGTCTTTTTGCATTTAGAAGGAGAAAAGTAAGAACTGAATTCTGAACTCTGTTGACATCCTTTTCTGAAACAATGAATTTCTATTTTATGCACTTTCTATCAAAACAGAAAAAAAGAAGTTTCAAATCTTTAATAAGTACACTGACAACCTGTTAAAAGGATTTTTTTATTTGCTGTTTTGTGGTTCTATGTAAGGATTTCCTGTCCTCAACCAAAGAATCATGATTTCACATTTTAAATAGAAAAAGAATATTTGCCAAACGGAAAATAAATTTCCGGCTGGCTCTGGTGTCCTATACGAGAGACTTGCAACGACAGTACTTCAGCTGATAATAAATGGATTGTGGTTATTATATATTCTCACATAAATCGAGATCCTTACTTTAAAGTAAAATACATTTTAAAGTTGAAAATGAGCGGCAATGCTCAAACAAGTCTCACACATGTACTCCTTGTAAAGAATCTTTATTCTGGAACAAGGTAGAAAGGACATACATTGAGCATTTATTAAGAAAGTCTTTTCCAGCCAATCAGTCAATTTCATCTACAATTATTATATTCCCTAAAGTTAATGGAGAAACCCAATTGTTGCTGTCTTCCAAAAGTTTAATTGTTCGTATACCCATTAAACAGATAATAAATCTGAAATTCTATTTTTCTTTTACTATGAGTATTATAGTCGTAATAGTCACTGCAATATTTACAACAGAACAAAGATAGAAATATCAAATCTGGTACAATTTAAGTACCCCCTACCATTTCATATGATTTACATTCATAAGTTCATAGACGGTAACACAGTATATGTAGGAAAAGGAAAGAAGAAATAAATGACATAAAAATATAACGTTACAGCAAACAGCTCAAGAATATTTGACCAATGATCTTCTATGAGAAAATTAATTGTTTGAATATTAACCGAACAGACTTACGGTTGCAAGTTGGATATACATTTGTAATTCCAATGTTGCAGAATAGTTATTAGAATATGAAGAGCCCCATATATGGGGAATCTAACAGAAGAACCTGTACATCTAGTGAGTGCCATACCAAAATCCAGAACTGTAACATCCAAGCCCATTTTTTCCTCTCAGGCAAAAAATGTTAAGCAAGGATATAGAAAGACTGCAGAGCACATTACATATACAAGTTTGCTTCTCTGTTATGGGGAGGTGAATTTGGAGAATCTGACAGCTGCTATTGTGTTGCTGTCTGGTTCCCATAATTCCCTCTGGCCTAAAATGGGGATTGATTGAAAAGCATGACTTAGTCCTGTCCTCTTGGCTCTTGCTTCAGGACACAGCTGCAATGTTCTCGGGTTTTTATTATGTTTTGTTTTTGTTTAGCGTGTTCTTTCTTCCTTTACACTTTTATCTGGTGCACACCATTCATATTCACTTTTGTTTCTGATTTTTGTTCACTAACACCCTCAGTAACTATAACCTTTTCACAAAATGTTGTGATGTCACCACAGTAGCATAGATGCTTACCTCCCCGATCATGATCGGCCCAGATTCTTTCTCAGCTCTGCCAGCAGCAAAAATAAATGTCAGCTTAGGAAAGTTCTAATAGGTGCAAATCAATATCATAACAGCGATAATAATTTAAAGGTGTCCCTTAAAAAACCCTTTCAAAAAAGTAACTTTCTATTTTGGCATATCTTGTAGAAAACTGGAAACCACGGATTTAGTTTTTTCCTTTAAATTTGTGGTTCTCAATCTTTGTTCCCACAGTCCCCTGAGGGCCATGATGTCATTACAGGGGATTCCACAAAGGCTTGAAGAAATGTTACGATTTAAATTTTGAGTTAAGTCTTGGGGTTCCGTGGCCACAAATTTTATTTAAAGGAGTTCCATAGTGAAGAAAAGGTTGATAACCCCTGCTTTAAACCAATGAAGTACAGCTTTGTAATACATTGTTTTTGAGACGATATAGAGCAGCATAATTTTGCTGCAACTGCCAATGTTCAAGAAGCAACTAATTTCATTCCAAATACCCCTATATGAAACTCATATTGGTATTACACTTGACGGCCTGCAGCTTAATCTCACAGGTTACTAAATGACAACTAACCTCTCCCTTGTTATATTTCAGAAACTAGAGTTGAAATTGCCTGGCTAAAAAAGCCAGGAGGGGGATATGTTTATATTTTAAGGCTCTTCTTAAGACGGAAGGAGAGTGATCTAGTGAAGATACATTCCATAGGCTGTTTGCAGACGGGGTGTAAATCTTATGGAGTGATTTGATCCCATCTCTGGTAATCACTGGATGCTTATTGTGCTTAGTCCTTCCTTGTTCCTATGACAGACATGAAGTTTTGTGCAAACAGAGAAAGTCACGGTTTTCTCTTTGGAGAGAAAAAGGGATGGCATTTATGTTTCAGAGCAAAATAGACGTGGCAAGAGGCACTTCTTGCTGGAAATAGATGAGCTCCAATTGGCTAAAACATCTCTGTATTCATCTCTTGGCTTTCAGTCCCATGCGGGCAGCTTCACAGAAAACTAAAATATCTATTACCACTCGGGCAAAGTTTCAAAACAGCCAGCTAAAGCAATGCTTCATTTAAATTGTGATGCCAGCAACTAGAGTGATGAGAAGGCTGACCAATTAGAAAATACCTATATACAAACTATTGTTCTGATGGCATCCAAGGAGAATTGTAGGCTGCTTTTCATGACCAAAAACGACCATACAGTCCCAAAGGGCAGTTTTCATAAGGTTGTCAATTTACATTATTTATTTCCATGTGATTTATCTCAAAATGTTTATCACAGAAATTAACTTGTGAATATTGCATAACATTTAACAATTTAGGATTTACATAATATACCTACACATAGGGGATTGCCACACATTACAAAATACCAGAAATCCATGCAGTAAATGGCTTAGAATTCAGTCTCAACCGCCGACTTAAGCTGCATTTATCTCTGCAAATGTATGTCTCTGTGTATCTACCGTATTAATGTCAAAATCGTGTTTTAAAATGAAGTTTATTTCTTTCTTTCAGCTCAGAGAATCCTTTAAAGATCTCAGAAAGAAATTCAACAACATGAAATTCAACTACAGCAAGAAAACGGAAAAAGCACGAAATCTGAAGATGCTAAGAATTCAAATTCAGCAAATGGATGCTTTTTCTGAAAAATATCAGGTAATATTCATAGCAGTTCAGACACAGAATCCATGCATGAGGTTTATTCTGAATGCACACAGATGTCTGGAACAATCTATCAAATGTTTCTTCCATTTGCAGCTGATGTAATAGAACACCAAAGGTCACGTCATTTTCTTTTAATAATTGACTTAGGATAGGTTGTGCGTGTGTGTTTTAAAGCTAGAAACCAACTCTACTTTCTCAGTCTGCTTTTCTTTTTCATAATACATGAACATTATTGTAATTGCTATAGCCATAAACATATTTTCACATGAACAAACATTAAAATGCCTGGGGAAAAATCTATCAGACACGTGTAAGATCTCATCTGCCAAGATGATTGAGGATTGACTTTATCTTCACTCAGTATTATTAAAAAATGGGATTCCATGGACTGTTATAAATACACACTGAAATTGTGCAGTTTCTTTTATTTCCTTTGCTCTCCAGTAATTTCGCTAATATTGCTAATATTACACAGCATAAACATGGATCTTAAGCGTAAACATGTAATAACATGGTTCTTAAATTCTTCTTATGCTCTTTGGAACAGGTGCTGAAAAACAAGTTAGAGAATCTAAAGAAGAAAGTTTTGGATTCTCTATCAACTCAACCAAGTGACAAAGCTGAATTTATTTCTGCAGCCGTCAATGAATTAGAGAAACAGCTGACTGAATTTGGGAAGATTATGGAAGATTACAAGAAAAATTTGGAACTGATGGAACATTTGCAAGAGATGATGGAAGAGGTATAACAAAAACATACAAACAAACCCAAATGTCATTTGTAGATAGGACAAGATGAAGCCAGCTCTGAGATTTAGGAAACAAATGTAGATTCCATATGTTTGCCATTTATCAGCTCATGGATTTAATTTGCAAAAAGATGCTTAAATGAATATAGTCATTCAATGTTTAAAGGCTAGTTTCTTCTTACTTTACTTAAACATGCAGACTAGCCTGTTTAATATATATGTTTTCCTGAACTAGTTTATAATAGTAAAGTAATTGTAGGCAAAGAAAAATGAAACCCACAAGTTCCCATTCCATCTTCCTTTACTTAAAATGTATACTTGGGCACAGAAAATGCTATTAGAATGTAAATGAGAAAAAATATTAGAATATATTTCTTACTGAATAATATAGGTAATGAAGACTGCCAACATACATACAGTAGTTGGTTGTGCAACTTGGTAACCTCATCCTGGTGAACTGATAGTTGGATTATCAGAGCATCTGGCATTCAGGTATTGCTGAGAAATGCCAATTAGTTCTGCAATAAAGTTACAATTTGGCTGTGGACAAAAGATACATCTGGTGCATGTTATTAAAACCTGGCTGAGCAGTGTTGCCATATTAGAAATATACCCAGGTAGCCTCATGGGCTGGGTAACATTTTACTATGAGAGTTTATCAGTGACCAGAGTCAGTGTCATCAAAGTAGTGGGATTTGAATGCCTATATATTAGATTGAGGCATAAGAGTGCTGTTGGGTTGAATTGGGCCAGGAGTTAGGACTTGTATAGCAACTATGGGCTTGTCTCAAGTAATCTTGGACCTGATGGATATAGATGGATATGTGTTAGACTTTGCTATCACTTTGGAACATTGTTGCTTGATCTGGATATGGAAAGTATGACCATATCCTTCCTTTTCTCATGGTCAAATCTCTTCCTGGTCCAGATATAATTGACAGATCACACAATTTGTATGAACTGCTCCAGGAACCTTATTTATTTATACAATTTATAGGACCAGCCAATCTGCAAATAGCAATTCTGGCTGGCTGACATAGTATTAAAAACCCAAAAGAGCCAAGTGCTGATAGTTGCTTGGCACCAAATTACCTTGAGTTGCCTTCAGGACTTCTCCCACTAGCATTGGCCCAACCAATTCAATTTTGCTGAGGGAACAGCTTGTGGTTCTGTCCTTTCAGGAGATGAAGTGTGGTCCAAGGTTCAGTGCCAGTCCTGATGAGTCAGGATTTATTAATTGATGGAACTCTGTTTTGGAACAAGAAAGCCAGCAGACCTCCTTTGCTGGATTGGGTTGTAATGCAATACTGAACCTTAGATTAAGAACAGCAGTAATAGCAGTAAAAGCAACTAAAGCAAATCAACTACTATAACTACGTTATTCTTTATTTATTTATTTAAACAACCCATCTCACAAACAAACAAAAGGAATATAATGTATAAAATAAAGGACTAATATGTTGATCCAGAATAATAGTAATTGAAACAGTAATGATGATAGTCATCTATATTGTATTATATCATTATGTTATGATATTAACATAATATGATTATATTATATATTACATTCTTACGTTAGACAAAGAATTGGACAAAATCACAAAGAATCAAGTTCTGAAAAATGAAGTTGAAAAATTATGGCATAAACTGGCCATGGTCTTCTCAGTGGTGATCAACACACTGGGTGGCAAACCAAAAAATCTTGAACAACATTTCGAAAATCTGTGTATTGACAATATTTTCATCTGTCAATCACAAGATGCAATTCTTCTTGGATTCTCATATATACTGCCAACACATTATGATATTGAGATGATAAAAACTCAATGAGTTTGAAGGCCAACACCAGGTAAAGAACTGGCAGCTGTGACTTTACTCTGTGTGTATATAATAATGATAATAATACACTCTAATGGAATATATATATAATACACATACAATACACACACAACCAGAGTATATATACTATCTACATATATACCCAGTATATCTTTCTTTCTATTTATTTATCTATTTATCTATCCTCTCTCTCTCCCTCCCTCCCTCCCTCCCTCCCTCCCTCTCTCTCTCTCTCTCTCTCCAAGTAAAGGAAACCTACCTTAAAATTTGGTTAAAGTGGTAGCCTTGCATAAGAGAGTCCCAAACTGAAGTTCATGCTCAACCATGGTATATCTGCTTTTACTTTGTTTGTGACATGGTATGGAAATTTGTTACCTTAAGAACAGTTTTATCCCAAATGAGCCTGACCTTCCTGCAAGGTTATCAAGAGGAGGGTGTTAAATAGACTCTGGGCCAGATCATGGGCCCTTCTTGCAGCTTCAGCTATATGAAATGCACTGCCTCTGGAGATAATTGGTCCCTTTGCTCCTGGTTTTAGAAAGCTTCTGAAAATCTTTCTTTTTAAAGTGGGCCTTAACTGCTTATTCAGATTACTATTATGATAGGTAGATTGGTGGATTGATTACTCTTCGGCATAATATCTTTTATTTTAGGAAATAATTGATTTTTTTTACATTGTATAACCATACTTCTGAAAGGACATCTCAAGCAATTCTATCTGACTCATATTTTAGTAATAAATTGGTACCATTCCCAGTGCAGAATTGCATGACTGACCACTTCCTCCTGAGCATTTGAAAATATTCTCACTTATAGTGAATGGTTGATACAAATGTTGACAATCTTCTACATCTTTTATGAATGTCCTGCAACTTAGAATGCTGACAATTATTAAAGCAGCCACTTCTTTTCTCTTTCAATATATCTGAAAGGCAGGGTGGAGGAATGCACTCATGACATTAATATAAGATTGTCAGGATTTAGACAAAATGTTCTTTGTAGCAGTCTTAAAGTAGTAGTCCAACATATTGGGTAAGGTCTGAGATCAGTGAAAATTGTTCTACAGGAATAAGAGAATGAAGATTTAATGTACTTGTTGCACAATATTTGGACTGATTGACTGATGGCCTGATTGGATTTTGTTGTTGATTCTTATATTGATAGTTCTTCTTCATCAAGCAATATTTCACAGAATGATTTTACTGGGGGGGGGGGAAATCCCAGTATTTGATATATTGGATTTTTAATTCCCTTTCTCTTATATAGTGTCAATTTTGGTGTGAAGAGGCAAATGCAACAGTACTTAGGGTTGGAAGATACTCAACAGAGTGCAAGACGAGGGAAGCAGTAGAAATACTCTACAAGCAATTCAAGAAGTTTATTGATCCTGTGATCCCTCAGCAAGAAGAAAGAATTCAGCAGCTTACTAACCTTGCTAAAGACTTATATGGTAAAAACTTGCAACTTAAAAATCTGATGCATACACTTTGAATATTGAGTTGCTGTTATTCCAAGATGGATGAATATTAGTTTGTTAAAAAAAAATACAGGCAATCTTTGGAGGATTCTGTAAAGATTAATACTAAAGTGCAGAGCCATAAAAATATCAGACACGGATTTCGAAATCTGCGATCTGGTTTTTGAAGCAGATACTTCTGAAAACAGCTCCTGAATACAGTAGCCCAAAATAAGGGAATATGCAGGATAATGACAATTCAGCTGGTCAATGAGCTCCTTCCCTCCCTTTTTTATGTGGAAAATTTTTTTGTTACTGTAGGAGATTGTAGACTATAGGTAGGCCTATAATTCTCCTTCTCTGCCCTCCTTCTCCTCATTTGAAGTCAATAAAAGTGATAGTCTTTACGGTTAGGGAGTGTAAAACCAGTAGCAGCATAGAGGTCCTAATAATTTCTACTAAGGAAAGTTAGATTAAATTTATGAGTTTTTTCCCAGTCTGTACAGTACTTGTGTCCTGGCTTTCTAATATTTTCATACAATCACTAGCATTGAGAGAAAAGACTACAACTGTAATTTTCAGTAAATTTATATAATCAACACTTGCAACAAAAGGACTATGTATATTAATCACTGAGACTAAAAATTGGAATGATAAATGCAAAATTAATTATTCTTCAACATATAAATGTCAGTTTTTTTAACATTAAGCCAAAATGCTATAGTGATTAAACTGTTGGACTAGAAGCATCCAGAATCTCGTTCATGTTCATAGAAGCTCATGGTAACTTTGGGCCAATCTCCTCTCTCAGCCAAATCTACCTTGGAAGATTGTTGGAAAAATTGGAAGAGGAAATACTCTACACCCTGCTTTGAGTTCTATACAAAAGGCAGGATATACATTTAATGATACATTTATTTAAAAAGTAGCTCCCATTTCCTTATACCTTAACTATCTGGAAGAAAACTTCACTGAACCTACTGCTGGGACTTATTTCTAAGTAATCATGCAAAAAAGGGTTCCAGGGCCTGGAAAATAGATGCACATTTTCTGGGATCCAGTCAAAGTATCAGCTTTTCTTTCACATTTTTGTGGATAACACAGATGTTCTATCATTCCTTTTTGTAAACTACAGGTAATGAAGAAGGAAAGAAGCATGTTGAAAAAATAACAGCAAAACACAAAGAAGTTCTTAATTCTGTCAGTGAACTGTGTAGCTCCTTGACAGAACTTGAAGACAAGCTTGAGGTAATGTTTTCTTCCTATAGAAAAAATACAAGTTTACAGCAGAATCTATTAACTTTTCATGCCATTAAAATAAGCTGTGGAGATGCAGGACAGAGATTTAAGGGAAGTGAGTAAGTGAGCCAGCTACTGAATAATAAAGACATAAATATTCATGGTATGCAGAGGGGTACTTCCAGGGGGTCCTTCCAAGACAATAGCTGAGGATCCTTTGGTGTCAATGGATTTCTAAACACATGACACAGGATTCTATCCATACATTGGATTCTAATCTGAAGAGTCTAGAAGTCAGAAATGAGTTTTAAAATGATATTCAAATGCTGAGTCATTATGGTGTCTGCCTTTACTTGGAGTGGGGCACGTCTGAATAAGATTTGCCATCAATTTCAGTGAAAGCTGCTTTTCTATCATAGCATCCTCTAAAGCAGGGGTGTCAAACTTGCGGCCTGCGGGACGGATGTGTCATGTGCAGGCCACGCCCACCCCAGCTCCGCAAAGGGGAAAAAGATCTTTGATGGCAATGTGATGTGGCGAGTTTGACACCCGTGCTCTAAGGCCTTCCAGTATATTCCAATGGCCCACAACCTATTTAGGATGAGGGAGCAGGGCTTGAGGGCAGATTAATATAATCCGTGGAAGAGACCTGTCTCACTCCTTCAGCAGCAACTCTTCTTTTAAGACAGCATATTGCTGCAAAAAGTCTACTGCTGTTTTATCAAATGTTGGGTTTCTTTCATGTTTTGATGTTTCATCTATGGAGATTCTCAGTCATCCAGGTCATGGTTGTCCCAAAGGTGCTTTTTCAAGAGGCCATTGGACTTTCTAGAGTTGTTTTTTTTTTTTGAAGACGTTTCACTTCTCATCCAAGAAGCTTCAAACATCTTCAAAGAAAAACCAAAAAGTCCAGTGACCTCTTGAAAAAGCACCATTGGAACATTTTGCTGTTTCCGAATTCTGTGGGATGTTTTAGTGATATGAGCTACCTAGAAAGACAGCTATGATATAACTGTAAACATGACAAACGCGTCATGAACAAATACAAAGATTATATTGTGTTGCTTTATGTGAATCTGAATCCCAGATTCCTGCTGCAAAGGCTTGCATTTCCTTGCTTGTATTGATAAAATCCCCTGCTGTGGAAAATTGTTTATACTTTGCTTCTACTTTTGGCTTTGTGTCACAGGAAGATTCGTTAAAGGGGAAATCACCGAATTCTAATAAATGTGATGAAGAGCTAAGAACAGAACAAGACAGTCAAAAACCAAAGATAGATAAAGAGGATATAAAAGAAAAAATATATGAGCTGAAGAAACAGGTTTGTACTTTTTTCCCAAGTAAATGTTGTGTAAATCAAACTAAGGGCTGGTATTAGGGAATTAATTCAAGCATGAACATTCTTAAAAGAAAAATCTCTTGCTTGGAAAATATATAATTAGGGAAACATCTCCCACACTGAATTATTTGCTTTCTTACAGTTAAAATGAATCCATTTATGTCATAAACCTGTGTACTTTTGAGAAGGCTTTTTAACATTATCTGAAAGCCCATTTATAACTAAGATGGAAAGCACTGTTATTTCATTCAGCACGGAAAAGGTAACGTTAAGAAAGATAGATGGTGTTGCTTTCCAGAGGGGGGAAAAGTCAGGTTAATCTTTTTCAGGAAATCCAGCAGAGTCTCATGGAACCATAAAGACTAATTAAAGATTAATATATTTATTATATGGACCATTTCATGATTCATGAAGGATAGATTTGTCTGAGGACTATTATATTTGTGTATATAATGTTGGAAAGTAGGATAGGGGATAGAGAAATATATAAGAAAAGGTGGACAATGGTCACTTCTGGACAACCAATATTTTTGTCTCTCAGTCCTGGGAATTCAAAGTTGACACATGCTGTCCTATACACTTGGATCTGGGCATTCATAGAACTTTCAGGGAGACAATAATTTCTTGCCCTTTCTGGCCAGTGAATAATCAAACAGATAAAGAGTTGTTACAATCTGGTCAGCAACTACCTCCTTTGACCAGCCTTTTCAGACCGCTAGTTAAATGCACCTCTCTTTCGATCTTAAAAAAATGAAAGAGCTTGTCATAGTGGCAGATTTCAGCATTAATGTTGAAATGTTGCTTTTGGTTTTTTCTACATAGAATAACAGAGTCAGGACAGTGTGAGGGAATTCCAGGAGGTGGGAGGCAGGACAAATGAAATAACTCCCTGACAAGATAAGGGAGGAGTACATTATCATTTGTGAGATGGCTTTCCCTGCCTTAAAATTGCATGTCCCCCTCTGCAGATACGGTACCACTGACACAGAGATATATCAGGGTTATTTGCAATTCCAAGTCCCTATTTATTTATTTTTATTTATTTATTTGAATAAGGTATAAGAATAAACATGAGTATGAACATAGGAAATGGGTACGAATAAATGGAGACAGTAGGACAGGGACGGTAGGCACGATGTGCGCTTATGCACTCCCCTTACAGACCTCTTAGGAATGGGGTGAGATCAATAGTGGACAGTTTAAGGTTAAAGTTATGGGGGTTTGAAGATGTAACAACAGAGTCAGGTAGTGCATTCCAGGCATTTCCCACTCTGTTGCTGAAGTCGTATTTTCTGCAATCAGGTTTGGAGCAGTTTACATTGAGTTTGCATCTGTTGTGTGCTCTTGTATTATTGAGGTTGAAGCTGAAGTAGTCATTGACTGGTAGGATGTTGTAGTGGATAATTTTGTGTACTTAAGTCTGACCATAGCCGGTGTAGTTCTAGGTTGTCCAAGCCCAACATTTCAAGCCGGTGGTGTAGGGCATTCTGCTGCAAGCAGAGGAGTGTAGTACTCTTCTTGTGAAATACCTCTGGACTCGCTCAATTGTATTAATGTCCATTATACAGTGCAGATTCCAGACAGATGAGCTGTATTCAAGAATTGGTCTAGCAAAAAAACAACAACAACCAAAAACTAGTTAAGTCTGTTGGAGGCAGTGTGATTTGTGTTGGTATATAAGTGCTCCTAAGAGCAGGAATCTAATCAGATCAAGGATTGTATCTGATTTATATCTGTGGCTATACATTTTGTTGTTTGTATGTACACTGAGACCTTATGCATTGGGGACAAATTCCTTGTGTGCCCAATTACACTTGACCAATGAAGAATATTCCTATTCCTATTAGTGAAACAGTTTTCTAACATTAACAGAAATGGGATCTTATGGGATGAAATATATGAGAGGAATAAGCAATATTTAACAGGTAGTTATCTACATTCTATCTGATAGTAGAGAGGAAGAATTCCATGCCTGGGTAGAATGGCAAAGGAAAGGCTCTAAGATCAGCAAAGAACAATCAGAGGGGAAGACAAAGAGAGATAACATTTAGAGAACCAATTTTGCCTGGTGGTTAAGGCACCAGGTTAGAAACCAAGAGATCTGACCTCTAGTCCCTCCTTAGCCATGAAAGTTGGCTGGATGACTTTGTGCCAGCATTCTCTTTCAGCCCAAAACTTCAGGCTCAGGTGACAAGCCAGTCAGTCAATTCCTGTTGCAATCAATAAATCAACAGTTGATCTGAAAAAAAGGACTCTGCACTTGCTGAACAATGGTAAAAAAAGAGGAAGGGGGAGAGAGAAAGGGAGAGGGAGAGAGAGAGAGATTCCCACAACAATTGGTACAGGAAGTATAGCCATCTCACAAACTATAATCCACACATCCAATTAAATCAGGTGACATCCATCAAAGTTCATACTATAATCTTTCATAGCAAAAATATTCATATCTTCAATGCTGTTGAAAAAGAACAATACTCCCATTCAATATAAGGCCCTCAAGAAGATTCAAGAAAAAGTTTTGAGTTATGAATGGTTTAAGGAAAGACAGCAAATATAAAACATTTTTTCCCATAATAGCTAGTATAAAGTGTTACGTCCTCACGTACGGGAGCAAATTAGCACATCCGCCGCTGATTGGCTGAACTAAGCGGCGGGAAATTCAAAGTACTGTCACTGGCCGGCAGGCTATCGGGAATCCTTTATAAGCGGTTTCCTTGTAGCCTGCCGGCAGTTCGTATTGCCTCCACTAAGGATCCAATAAAGGTAGCTGACTGTTCCTGTATCTCGTTCCTTCTTTCCCTGTGCGATCTAACATAAAGTGTAACTTAAATTGGCAGTATATAAAGGTATCCTACTTATTTAAAAATAATGCTTCTGCTATTTTTTTATACACACAAACAAGTTTTTTAAAATTATCCTGTGAAAGCCTAGGATTTGGACAATGCACCACATTTTTTCATGTACTCAGTTACTAAAATTATTAATGTTTCTGGAGTGGGGCAGAAATTCCTAAACATGCAATGTTTAGGCATTGCCACTGCCTCTCACCAATAAACTCTAAGAAAGTTTTCTTTCTTGCCTCTGCTTTTAGAACAGAGGTGAACAGAAAGTATATTAAGAACCCTTGATAGATCTCTGAATGATTTCTAGTAGGGGAAATCATAGTTTAAACTGGAAAATGTTCCTCAGCTAAAAGTTTAATGTGTTTTAAAGGAAAGGAAACCAACAAATTTGAATTATTGATGAATAATTGGATTTGCATAACTTCCTGGGAGCAACAAATATCAAACATGGGAGTAAAAGAGCTTTATGCTCTACTCTTGGTTTTTAAATAAATGTAGTTAGGTTAGCATCCTATGTCCTACACTAGCCAAGCAGGTGCATCGAGAAATAAAATATCTTTTCCATCCTGAATATCTGTAGAAACGGAGCCCCATAATATACCGCAAATACAGATGTCCCATTCATTATTAAGGCAAATAGCTAGCTATAAAATTATCCTTCACGATAATAACATTGAAGCTAGTGGCCATCTCACTAACTATCTTTTCAGAATCTGTTATAGGCACAGATCACTGGGGGGAAACAATGTTAAGGGAGAAACAGAAAATTTTCCTTCTCAGTATAACACAGAAACATTAGACGTTACTTCAGTAGTACTTTTCTTTCTTCATTGCATTTAGTAAAAGTAATCCGCAATCTGACATTTACAAAATTAGCTTAATAAATTAAAATATTTTTTTCAGGGATGCAAACTTAGAAAGCATTGCTACCATTGCAATAAAAATACATTCCCGAAAAATGGAAAACCCCCAGTAATTTCTATGTTTGCTCAGAATGATATCTACTCGCCTTTTCAAATATTATTTTAAATTGGACTAAATGGACCTTCTGACAGATGACTAGATATATCTTTAAATGTAATATATGAAAGAAATATGTGAACAAAGACTAGGTAAAATAACTTTTATAGACATTATTTAAAGTCTCTTTTGCATCTTCCCTTCTCCTCCTTTTCTCCCCCCTTTCTCTCCCCGTTCCTTTCCTTGCCTTCCCTTCTTTCATTTCACTTCATTTCACTTCCTTTCTGTTCCTTTCCCTTTCTTTCTTTCTTTCTTTCTTTCTTTCTTTATTTCTTTCTTTCTTTCTTTCTTTCTTTCTTTCTTTCTTTCTTTC
>JANHFT010002602.1:304832-317786 GCA_032467955.1 Pseudoxenodon macrops | reverse complement strand
TCAGTGTACATAAAAATACAAGATACATTTGTCAAGAATGAGAAGGTGCAACATGTAATGATAGTCATAGGGTACAAATAAGCAATCAGGAAACAATATCAATAAGAAGTATTATCACCACATGCAAATTTTATGTAAACTTGCAAACAATAGAAGTGTGGAAAAAAAGCCTGGCCATCTCCCTTCCTGCACGCACTTTATTGTCCAACCTGAGAAAGAGATTTACTGTCAGAATCCATGCCTTTTGGAGCAACAGTTATTAGCTTTGGGCCTTCCTTTAAGAAAACCACCACTATGGGTTCCTCTTTTGACTTATTCAGCTCATTATTTAAACATTTTACGCCAATATTGGATAACTATGCTACCAAATCAAATTGAAGGTGTTTAAACTAAATTTAAGAACTGAGAACGGAAGGTTCCTAGATGCAGTGGCATTATGAAACCACTGAAATGTCTTTGCTCAGCAAATGTTGTAAGAGTGAGGACCCAACTGCACTGGATCCAGTGGGGCGGGGGCACTTTCCACTTTCTGCCACTTCTGATGCTAAGCTGGAAGGTTTTATTCAGCAGTGAGAAGAGTGAACTGAATAAGTCTTTTTTCACGCTCTTCCCCTGGTTTCAAATTCATATCTTTGCCTTCACTTTGATACTATTTGAAGCCGGGAGCTGCTTTTATCCTGTTCCCTTTCCACAGCCAGTACCATTGTGAGTTAATATGTTTAGGTTAAGCTTGGCCTGAGGTGATTCAGATTATTCAACAAATACAAAATCATCCGTTCCGATTTAGACTACAGTGTTGTCAATTCATTGCTACGATATATTGGCCATTAAACAAGCACAAGCACCTCGCTTGGATGAAACCGCATATCCTGCCACAATAACAAAGGCCAGATGGCATGAACAAGAGTATTGGGCAATGGCATTTGATAGCAGTTTCTTTCCCCACCATGTGACTGGTTGAGTGGTGGTAACAGGGTTGACTGTATGGCGATTACAGATGGATTTTTCTGGGTGAAGTGTTGACATCTCTACCTACATTCCCCTATTCTTTTATTCTACTGAAGGATTATACTGAAGGCCTGAATCACTTAGGAGCATCTGGTACAATGATTGCCTCCCTTCCCAAGTAGAGTTTATGAACAGGCCGGTTGCTCCGTCTTCAGCATGGCCAAAATTAGATGTGTCAATCAGGCGAACAGGTGGTCCTTTTGCTCCAAGTGGACCCTTCCCCCCCCTTCTCCCAAGGCCTTCCTTTCCGAAAGCCAATGAGAAGTGATGTTGAAATGACACAGGCAGACCTGTCAGCAGATCAGGGGTATAAAAAGCCAAACCGCCATGTTTGCCCTTTTGAGCAGTCGTGCATTCCCAGCCTCGCCTCGGGTGTAGGGATTGAAAAGAAAACAAAACTACACCGTTTCGACCGTGTAGTTTTGTTTTTTGAGCTAGAGGCTCAACCATTCTCATGTTGGGATTGTTTAACATCATCCTCTGGATAAGGACGTCGCTCCAGAAACATCCGTTTGGGCTTAGCCCGCTTCACTTAGGCACTCTTGTGAAATCAGGTTAGTAGCATGTCTGCAAGAATTGAGTGATCTCTCTTGGTCAAGAAAGCTCTGGGGCACTTTGATTATTTTAAATACAGCTCTATATGCAGGGGATGCATTGGGGTGGGATGGGACAGGCTGGGGTGGGATTGGGGGGGGTAGAAGAGGGAGAAAAATGTGTAGCTCTTTGTCAATTTATTTTTGGGGATTGCACTTTTCCCATGAATGAAATGCTGCCTGCTGTTTGTGAACTCTTAGGACTTTGCAGTTGGTGGTGATCATTTCTTAAAATGTGCTTGAGGGTGAAAAGTTATTTCAAACGTTGGGTTAACTTTTAATCCTTCCAAAAGAGTGTTTGAAGGTTATGTTACTTCCAGATAAACCAAGACGTTCCCAGAATAGCTCTGATAAAGCCACATAGCCGAGGCTAGGCACCGATGACTTTTTAAGGGAATCAGCTGCCGCCGTATCCATTACATCGCAGCTCTGGACCACTTGCCTCCTGTCACTCAAAGCTGGAATGGTTATTTTGGGAATGTGACATTTCAGAGGCATACCTTTGAAATGCTAGTAATACAAAAGCCCTATAAGATCACAACTGAATAATAGGATATTTTCCTCATCTTTTTGTGGAAGTTGGGGGTGGGAAGAGGACTGAAATAGTGAATTCATCCAACAATTTAGAAGGGATGGTGTGTGCTTTATTTATTTTTTTAGCTGGAGTATATGGCTACGATTAATTTGGGGGAAAGTACATAATATGTATAGATTGGGCTAACTTAACTGAAATATATTGCTGTAAAACATTTCACTACAAGATCTGGAGCCAGTAACCTTAAAAAGAGAATGACTACATTGAGTATATTATGCTTTAATAAGGCAATATATTGGCATGCTCTCTCTCTCTCTCTCTCTCTCTCTCTCTCTCTCTCTCTCTCTCTCTCTCTCTCTCTCTCTCCCTCCCAATCTATCTATATATTCATTTTATGCTATGATTATTCCAAATTTAAAACCATACCAATTTTTGTTAAGGTGGCCAAGAAAAATAGGCCTCACATAAATCACTGACCTTACTGGAATTCTATTTTTGGCTGTCATAACCCCCTGTGACTCTGTCCAATCCTGTATGATAAATCATAATAAATATCAAGTTAACATTTAGTACTCAGTTAATATAACAGAATAAATTGATTTGACACTGATATTAAGAAACATTTTGCAATAAAACCAGTTATTCTTGTTTGCATATATATCTTTTTGTGGTTTACAAGAGACTGGGGACATTGTGTTAGAGCAACAAATATTATACTGGACAAAGTATAGTTATACTGGACAAAGTATAGTTTTATTGATTTTGTACTTTCCTGCAGTTGTTCAAACCATCAATGTCAGCTGTTATCTTATAGCTAAGCTCACATTTCAAACTTGGCCTTCTCTCCTAGATTCAATTGCCCTGCTTATACTTTTGCATTCTCCTTTTCTTTTCTTTTCTCTTCTTTTGTCTTCCCTTTTTTCCCTTTCCTTCCCTTTTTTTCTTTTCTTTTCTCTGTAATGGCCTCTTACCAAAGCTTTTTTGTTCACATTAAGGGAAATAGGAAAGTAGGAAAATAAAATAAATTCCAATTTTCAAACAGTTTGTGGTTATAAAGGGATTTTTTGTCCAATTCCAGTTGAGAAGGGATTAAGAAGTGATTATATATAAAGATATGGCAAATTCAACATTAAAAAGTAACCTCTTTATTGGCACATATTTATTGGAATCAATTACCCAGGTTTTATTCTGTTTGATAATCTGTCAGTTGTTTGAACTATTGACAATTTGTTATGACTGTATTAATCAGTTGATGGGTAATATATAAAAACAATTTAATGGGATAAATTTCAGTAAATGCCGCATTAACAAAAGTGACTCATTCAAGAGCCACAGATCTAATCTAAGTAGAACAATCCCTCTACAACACCACATATTTATATTGCTTTTTATGCCTGTTGCTTTCCACAAATTGTTTTCTCACCCTCTATTTCGATGTCTTTCGTTCTTTCCAGAGTGTCTGCAAAAATGACAAGCAAAGCACCAACGTTTACGCAGCCGTTACAAAGTGTTGTGGCACTTGAGGGTAGTGCCGCAACCTTTGAGGCTCATATTAGTGGTGAGTGTCCATGTGTTTTTCTGGTTATTGTTTTCTTTCCTGTGGCTGAGATCTTCAAAAATGGTTAAGAGGGCAGCTTTTCTGGGGCTTTAGAAAAACTGACAGACAAATGGGATAGGACTCCATTAAACAAATGTCTATGAAGATCTTCAGTTATCCATAGTTGTATCAAAAGTCATTTTTATTTTGAAAAGGCAACTGGACTGATTTTGTAAGGAAAAACAAGACGCTTCTCTTCCTATCCTGGAAGCTTCATCAGTTGTACATTAGAGAGGCAATAGGTAAAAGATCATCTCATCAGGAGAAGATATCAATTATCTCTTCTGTATCAATTTGAAGACTGGGAAATCATAAGTACATCAGGCTAGGTCAGGGAGTTGGAGTCAATGGACGCATTTTACACTTTGATAGTATATTATGGACATGCCAAGAAAATGGCATTTACAAAATCAGCCTACCTTGGGCATGGCAATGCTCAAAATATCAATTTACCAGAAGTCAAATTATTGCAGTTATTCCCTACTCCCCACTTAACTTTCACCTCATTTTCCCCCCTTTGTATTTTGCAAATGAATATTTGGGCTATAGTCACAGGTTTTATTTTCTAAGACTAAAATTAGCATAGCCAGACCACAAATTCCAAATGGCCAATAGGTGGACGCATGGAAATACAGATTATTTTCCCAGCTAGCGGTCCTCTAAATATTTACAGACCAAACATGGCAGACATGATGGAGGCCAAGTGGAAACAATGGGTGTTTTTGTATCTCAGGTGAGCTTGTGGATCACAGCAATAATGTTGATCATGAACCATTAGGAGTTCATTTCCCGAATCTCTTAAATTTCAAGCTAACATTAAGTTCTGAAATGGCTCAAGCCTTGAATCTATATACAGTATATAATGTTTTCTATCTTACATCAAAATAGATGTAACTATAGACAAGCTATAGACAAGCTATAGTTGTTGTGGCATAAAAGTCCTACCTCTTTCATATGTGCACCAATATTGTATGTGCTTTAAAAAAAAGCTTTGATTGTGATGCCACTGGTAGCATGACTATTTTAGATGTGGAGCAATTATTTCCAGGCCAAATGAGATCATATTGCGCTTTATAGCAGCCCACATATTTCTTAGTTAGGAACCATATTATAGGAATTGAATACAATATAAAAATACTGTATTCCTTGATTCAGAACATGCGCCAACATCATATCATATGCATGTTTGGATTATATGCTGACAATATATCTATTTTCACCAAGCAGGAAAAACAATATTCATATTAACCAGCTGGCTGTAATGATACAATAAACAACAAGCAGAATTTAAGTAATACGTTTGAAGAATGAAGGCAGGGCTCGCTTCCTCTAAAAAGGTCTCTAGTATAGACCTCACTTTGATATCCCAGCTGTTTGGCTTTGTTCTCTGAATCATATTAACTTCAATTATTTATTCTGAGCTGGAAATTGTAAGATATCAGAGAAAGGGTAATACTCATTAGCCATGCTCCACTTGCTGCAATTGCAGGAGCAAATTTAGTCTATCACTAACTTCAAACGATTTTTCTTTTAAAAAAAAGAATCAATTGCCCAGGTTTTATCCAAAGGTTAGTTCAGAATTTGAAATGATAACTGGAATCAATATTTGCCAATCAAGGCTTTCATATTCATTAGCAAAAATATGATGATCACTTAAAATTCCAAGAGTTATTTCAGTGATTGGGATTTACTTCCCTACTTTTGATGTTTCTCCTTTGATTTCTCTGTCAGGAAAAAAAAATACAGGATGTTGTGGGAATTATGTAGGAAAATGGCTACTTAATAGGGGACAAATAAATATGTGTCCTAGACTTCTCAAATTCTTAAGATAGGGCTTACATATACTTCATGAGGATGAGCCTTTCTGCAGTTTTTCATATGTTTAAGTTGCCTTTTTGTACAGATACTTTTATCCAACAACAATTAAGTACAAGAAGCACATGAGGTGTGTATGTATGTGTGCATGTCTATGCACGCATGCGCGCGCACACACACGTACATAGACACTCTTCATGTATGCACCGCTGATGTTTAAACCAGATATTTATGCTTTTCTATATTATTCAAGTAATTTTGTGTTTAAAACATCTATATGGACCCCCCTATCTGTTATGATCATGAATATTTGAGGTTATTAAGGTGGCATCTAAAAATTTTAATGGATTGAAAGGTTGTGGCTTAAAATATCTTAATGTTATATGCTCCAACTGAACTTTTTATGTAAGTTTTCTTTTTATGTTGTTACAGCACTTTGGGAGTAGATTATTGAAAAGCACTTTTTAAAACACACAAATATATGATATACACCCTAAAACTTTCTGGAACATGCCACTGAAATAAGTCATATTATTGTTTAACTGTGTACTGCTAGAAAATGACAATATTTACCTAATAGACAGAGGACCATAAATTAATACTGACACCCACCTACCCAGAAGATTTCATAGGAAAATGTAATCTGTTTCTATCACTAGATTTTAGATAAATCAAATGCAGCCCTCTGTCCTTTCTGTAAATCCTTTAAACATAATACTTTGTTCTATTTATTCCTTTTTTCTGAAACACTGATAAATTCCACAGAACTTTGCATCAGATATGCGTCAATCCTCCCCATTCACCTGGTAATCATGGTTTCCAAGTGGTGTCTCTCTCCATTGATTGCTGTTTTTTGACAACTCTCTATTTCCAGAATAGAGAGAAGAAAATGTTAGCAAGGAAAATCATTGAATATAAAAATATGGAACTGAGAATATGAGATAGCAATCTGACAGGAAAGATTTTAAGTTGTTTCCTTCTCTATTTGGTTCATTGCCCCATCTTAAACAACTTGTCTCAACATTGGCATCTTTAAGATGTGTAGACTTAAATGCTTAGAAATACCCTATTGCTAGAGTTGAGTCACTATGCTTCAGATTTTGCATCCAACCATATTCCACCTTGTATCTCTCAAAGTAAAATCCCTCTACCACATTCCCTGGGCTTCATAGAACAGTGATCTTAGTAGACAACTATGGTAATACTTGCCTTACATTACAGTTCAATTTCTGAAACTGTGATTGCATTTGTACATAATTCTAAGATATAGGAAGTAGGTGCCCACACATCATTACCAAAAGCAAACAGTTCATCATGATGTATGAAGTAGTACTGAGTCTCTCTTGCTTTGCTTTTCAATCCAACCTTTCAACCATTGCAATCTTATGGCAACACTAACTCATATTACATGATATTATAAATCTCTTGTTCTCCCAAGTTACTCATTATGTTGGACATATTTGACAATGATTCAGCGCTTGGTTATTGTAATGCACCAAAACTCTATGAACGTTTTTATCTCTTGAAATCTGACCTCCTAAATCTCAAAAAGTGTCTTTCTTTCTCAAGCATCGGACATTATCAGGTATCCGATAATACCATCTAAGAATATAAATACGTCTTTGTATCAGATATTCAGAGGAAGGAGTGGTAAACTATATCCTAAAGAAAGCAGATCTGAATATTACAGAAGAATAAGAATAGAATAGAATAGAATAGAATAGAATAGAATAGAATATTGGATCAAGGAATTTGTCTCTGGTGTATATGCAAAACAACAGAATAATGATAATATAACTTATCAAATACAAAATAAATTGAGCTTTATTCTATTTTGGGGGATTGGATTGCAGTAAACATATTTTCCCCAATGCCCAGCCATTTATTTAATTTTATCTCAATTACTGAAGCCCTTTATCTAGCCCTTTAGCAACTTTAGCATATACACTAGGAAAACCTGGTGATATTTTATGACTGATGCCAATGGGACCTTATGAGCATTTACCTTTACTTCACTCTCCTTCTCAAGGTTTCCCAGTTCCTGAGGTGAGCTGGTATCGGGATGGCCAGGTTATTTCTACTGCAACTCTGCCCGGTGCGCAGATCACATTTAGCGATGGCCGCGCTAAACTTGTGATCGCCGCCGTGACCGCAGGTATCAGTGGAAGATATACCCTACAAGCCACCAATGGATCTGGACAAGCCACAAGTACTGCAGAACTACTTGTCACTGGTAGGTTGTGGTTAGAGAACCAGTTACAGTTGGCACTTTCCATCTTAAAGTTGATAAATAGAATCTACAAAAATGGAAGACTAAATTGAAAAAAAAGTATTAAGAGATCACATTAAACAAGGTTCTCCCCTTTCAAAATTATCTGACCTATCAAATGTAGCTACTTATTAGGTTTTTATAAAATCTAATGTACCTCTCAATATTAACATTTAGTTGTAAATAATGCCAGTAAATCAATGGTAAATATGAAGACTGCCTTATATGTACTTCTAAGAACAATCAAACTTATAGGTCCACATTCTGCTTTATGTTGATTTTTTTTTCCTGTGGGGTCCATTGACATAGATTTTGCCTCTGGCTACCTCTTGATATTTGAAGGAAAGTGTCTTTATAACTTGATCATAGAGAACTTTACTTCTGTGTGCCTCTTTTAAATTCTGTCCCATAATTTCAGAATTATGGGCAACTTACATATGGCTCCAAAGAGTTTTCAGTTAAGCCTCTCTGCCAATTGAAATTCTCTGTCAATTTTCAGGAGCAGAGTTTGCAACTCTTGGGTCATTGTTTCAGGGATATTTCCTTACCAGATTCCTTACCTTCAATAGAAGCAGAGCTTCTAATATACTTGAAAACTTAAAAAAAATAAATCAGGGAGATATCAGAAATCTATCTGCCTTGCAAGTAGCCTATGTTTAACTGTATAGCACATCAGGAATTGACCACAAGAAATGTTTAAGACATTTTGTATCATGTCTTAAAATGATTTTCATATCATAAAACGTTTTATAAAACTTGCCAATTTCCAGTACCATGGTAGTCATGGTAAATTCTGTTTATCAGCTTATTTAAGGTATCTGGGTTCAAAAGGTTTTGCCCTATGATGCACCATTTTGCCCAGTTAAAGGTTACAGACACAAGAACTTTAGTAGGAAGGAGATCCATGATATTCCTTATGTTTGTTCTTGTTTATACAACCTCCTCCTCCTCCTCTTCCGCCTCCTCCCAGCTGAAACAGCACCACCCAACTTTTCACAACGACTACAGAGCATAACTACTCGACAAGGAAGTCAAGTTCGACTTGACGTGAGAGTGACTGGAATCCCTACACCTGTGGTGAAGTTCTATCGGGATGGAGTAGAAATTCAAAGCTCCCCCGATTTTCAAATTTTACATGAAGAAGACCTCTACAGTTTAATAATTGCAGAAGCTTACCCTGAAGACTCCGGAACCTATTCAGTAAACGCCACTAATAGCGTGGGACGAGCTACTTCAACAGCCGAACTGCTCATTCAAGGTAAAGACTAGTAGGATAGTCAACCAAGAATGTTTGTTTATTTTTTTTGTTTTCAAAACTTTGGGATTATTCCATCAGGGCAGCAAACTTCACAATGATTGCTCTTCTGTCAACAAATCCATCAATTCCATTTCTCTCAGCTGATTTTAATGTGGCTGTAAAATTTCACCCTGGACAAAAGCTGATCATAAATACTTCAGCGTGACAAAAAGATAAAATTGTTTTTGGAAGCAACAGCAACAAATGTTCTGCTTCTTTTCTTCCCCTGTTAATACAAGAAAAACAAGTAGGCTAACTTATTGCTAGTGTGAGGCACAGGGTTTATATTTGCAATTGTTTTACATTGTATTAATCTAAAATCCAGTAAACCAACAGTTCAGTTTTTCACTCCAGGGTTTCTCTTGCTGGATGTCATAGTTTCACAGCAACTTGCTTAAGCAGGCCTGTGAAGGAGCAAAAATCCAGGCCTCACAGCACTGTATTGACGTGCACACAGTAAAAGGAAAGAAAAAAATACATGGGCCTAAATCTATATAGGTTAGATGTACACATCACACTAAGTAATAACGTGACTTTTATTTTATTTATTTAAGGCAAAATCATATCTGACGTAAAGTGTGAATTCACCTATCGGTATTAATGAACTGTGATTTGTGAATTCACATTGGACTGCCATTTGTCAGAAATCCAGCTTGGGCAGGGGGTTGGACTAGATGACCTACAAGGTCCCTTCCAACTCTGTTAATCTGTAATTATGTCAGAACTTGGTTATGATGGTTTATTCAACAACCCATGGCTAATGCGATGGCTTAACGTGATGTTCAGTGATCCCAAATATTTTGGAAGTTGTCTTTTCCTAGACATCCTTCCAGCCCTAACAATGCATTTAGATATCTAAGTGGGAAGGACTGAAGTAGAAAAGGAATAGCCAAATGCATCCGTGTCCCACCTCTCTACCTGCTCCTGAGGCTAAAATCATTAGGTACCTGGCTAAAATCCAAAAAATATTACAAGAATATTTAACTTTAAGAAAAAATGGGTAATTTTTATGGGCATGCTTATTGTACCCTTTTAAATGTTCAGGAACAAAAGATGATGGCTGCTTGTGTTGGCTTCCATTGGTTCCTTGGTTTTATACCTTATATTTCATGAGAAAATACCTTCCAAGATTTGTGCTTAGGCTCCCTTATCTAGGCATTGTCCCCATTAAATGCAGTGGTGTTTGTTTCTAAATGGACTGTCTTAGACTTGGCTATTCTGCATTGTATTCTTGGCCGATGTATGAAAAGGCTAATTTGAAATGAATTCCTCCCTTTATTAGTCTGTGCCTGAGAAAATTAATTTATTCAGTTATTTATTTATTTATTATTTTCCTTTTGGTGTTTTTCTATAAATGGGTAACATCTCCTTGAAGTTGAGCAAAGCTTCTGGGAAATTTGTGGATAAATCTGCACAGCTCTCTTGGCAATCGTATACATGAACTCATAAATAACTGGAATCACAGATATACTTCTCTCCTCTCTTCTCCTCCCCTCTCCTCTCCCTTCCCCTCCTCTGCCCTCCCCTCCCCTCCCCTCCCCGAACCAATTCTAATGACTCCCATTCTCTTTTCTCTAAGGCGATGAAGAAGCTGTTCCCGCTAAAAAGACAAAAACAATTGTTTCGACTGCTCAGATTACACAAACTACACGACAAACCCGAACTGAAAAGGTTAGTAATTTGTCAAATTGTGTTACCAACCATTTCAAAGGCTGGGACTTTAACTAGATTTTCATGAGTGTTCTTGATCTTTCGTTGCAGAAGATTGAAGCTCACTTTGATGCCAGAACACTTGCAACTGCTGAGATGATTATAGAAAGTGCCACTGGGCAGCAGCTGCCCCATAAGGCACCCCCACGGATGCTTCCTCGCCCTGCTTCTAAATCACCGACTCCGCCGATTATTGCAGCCAAAATACAGATGGCACGCCAGCAATCGCCATCCCCAATCAGACAGTCGCCATCTCCTGTACGACATGTGAGAGGTCCAACACCCTCGCCAGTCAGGTAAACCACTTGTGTGTAAAATTTGGCCCAGATCAGGAAAAAGTAAAGGGTGGCTCTGTGGTTCCCAGAATTCCTCATTATTATTAATTATAGTTGAGGTAGCTGATGGGACTTAACATTCAAGAACATCTGGAGAATCCCACTGTGCCTTTCCCAAGGCAAACATTGATCTTTAAGCAGTGACGCAAAATATTTGTGGCCAACACTGCTATCATACACTCCTGTGAGTTATCTACAGTTATGTAACTGAATATCCATGGAAAAGAAGTTTTGGTGGAATTGGGTATTCTGAAGGGTTACCGGTGGCCTAGTTTTCAGTCATTTTGGGGAGCTATTCTTCCCCTGGCATCAATATCGGTTCTCTCTTGTTCACAGATCGGTGTCTCCTGCTGGAGTTACAAGGCTCTCAGTCTCTACGTCGCCTATCAGACCTGTGAGATCACCACTCTTGGTTCGGAAAACACAGGCCGGAGCAGTGATGGGGGCTGAGGTGCTTCCTCCTTGGAAACAGGAAGGCTACGTAGCTACTTCGGAAACCAGAATGAAAGACACCAGAGTAATTACGAGCAGCACCCAGATGAGGACTGAAGAAAGATGGGAAGGGAGATACGGAATGCACGAACAGGTTGCTATCAGCGGAGCCGCTGCAGCAGAAGCCACCCTGGCAATTGGTGCTGCTGCCACCGCCGCCGCCGCTGCTTCAGAGGTGAGACCTTTTCAAATAAAAATACTGTGCAAGGGATAGGGTGTTTTTCCCCCCAAAGTAATGTGGTTTTGCCACAGAATCGGTCTGCTGAGGAGAAATTGGGACCTCTGTTGCTCTTATTTTGCATTACCAGTTATTTAGGCCAGGGTTTGGCAAACATTTTTTTTTTGTAAATGGCCAGATCCTTTCCTTCCTCTGTCTCCACAGAGTTTGCCTAGCAGGCCAAGAAACATGGCAGCCTTAAGAAACATGGCAACTTTTATATGGCGCTGGCCTATCAATAAGGAGGCTGCTAATTGGCTTCTGCCATAGTCCAGTATACCATGACCCTGCTCCACTACCCTGGCTTTAAGATCTTGGCTGAAGCTCGGTCCTAGCGATCTGCTACCTGCCTGCCCATTCTTAGCTCAGAAGCCATATAAAAAAACAAACCCTGGGCTAGTATTTGACCCCTGGGCTGCAATATGCTGACCCCTAATTTAGACAGTGTTGTGCTATAATGTTGTCACAGGACAATCTGGCAAAGCGGATGCTTGTGTTTGCACCTATGGCTCATGTTGCTGATGTTGTATTCCAATGAAGTGTCTTTTCATGCCACTCATTTGGGTCTCGCAGGACATGGACAAAACAGTAGCTGTTGCTACTGTGGTTGCAGCTGTTGACATGGCCAGAGAGAGAGAACCTCTTCCAAGTGCTGTAGAGCAGATGGTTAAAAGGACAGCCACAACCGCAGTACACATTCCGTCTGTCCAGGAGGAGCAGGTAAATATAAAGCAAAGTGACAATAAATAACACTCTCCCCTTGTTTTCCATTAATACTGCCAATGGCAGAAAATGAACAACACATTGGCTAAGCAAGCATGTTATAATGATACCAAATCCCCCAATGTTAATGTTAGGAATTGGCTAACAATTTTAAAACAGGCCCTGAACCAATTAAACAACCTTGATGACAAACATATTAATTCAGATTAATTCAGAAGTTGTGAATGTTCCAACACTGGCGATTTTTAGGAAGAGATTGTACAACCATTTGTCTGAAATTGTATAAGGTTTCCTGCCTGAGCAGGGGGTTGGACTGGAAGACCTCCAAGGTCCCTTCCAACTCTGTTATTCTATTCTATTCTA
>JANHFT010002602.1:291216-304732 GCA_032467955.1 Pseudoxenodon macrops | reverse complement strand
TCTATTCTATTCTATTCTATTCTATTCTATTCTATTCTATTCTATTCTGTTCTGTTCTGTTCTGTTCTGTTCTGTTCCAATCCATCTCATTCCATTCATCTAATGCATTTATCAGTATGACTTTTTTTCCTGAAAGTTCATTTATTTTTCCCCTTTCTGAGTTTAAACTAACTTTTATCCCCAAATATGTTTACCTTCATTTGCTTTTATATTTTGCATACTTTTTATATGGGATGATTGATGAAATTAAATGTTATTTTCCTCCCTTTTCTTTTCACCATTAAAATATAGGTTAAAAAAGAAGCTGCTATAGTAATTACTGCTACTGCTGAAAAAACCAGAGAGCAAGAAATGATATTGAGAACCAGAGAAGCAGTTACCACAAAACAAGAACAAATACAGATTACTGAGGAAAAGGTGAATAGCCAATTTAGTTTCATCAGCAAGCTTTGTTTCCACACTATTCTATCGGTGAATAGGAGGGAATTCCCACCTTCCTCTTCTCATAATAAGTGCTGTGAGAAGTCAACATGCTGAATATCCTTGATATGTTATTTATTTATTTGTATCCCACCTTTATTATTTTACCAATATCTCAAGATGGCAAATTTATCCAACGCACTCCTCCTATTTTCTCCCATAACAACAATGCTGAGAGGTGGGTTGGCAGAGATCCTGAGCGACAGTGACTGGCCCAAAGTTACTTAACCAGTTTCCATGCCCAAGAAGGCACTAGAACCCCAAGTTTCTATTCTAGTGCCTTAACCACTAAATCAAACTGGCTTTCTATGTCGCTGAAGCTTATTTATTTGAATCTTACGTCAGACTTTGCCCTTAGGCTGATTATGTTCATCTCATGCGCAATGCATTTTGAGAAATATTGTTGTTTGTTTAAATTCAGTCATTAATACACTCTTTTCTCTACCATAAAATTAGATACGGAAAGAACCAGTGAAAGTTCCTGTACCCAGAGTAATAATTGCCGCTGACACAATTAAAGAACAAGAACTGATTTCAAGAGCTAGAGAAGAAATTCCTACAAGAAGGGAAGAAATCCACATTACTCATGAAAAGGTAAATATTAGTTGTGTGGGGGGAAAAAACCTTCCTTTTTCTTAATTATAACATTTATTAGCACTATTAAATATGCATCCATTTCTGCTTTGGTTTTCTTATGACTTTGAAGAATTCTTTAGAAATTATGTCTCTAAATTTATACTGTCTATGATTGCAACAAAGATTTGATTTGGGTTGATATTCCTCTAGCTTGACATTTTCCACCTATTCCCAAAATATATTTGTCATTTTTGACATTCACAAAAGTCTCTCTAAATCCTGTATCTACATTAAATATGACTAAATATATTTAATATGGCATGTTGAACATTATTAAAAAATATCCTGAAGTATAAACGGATGAAAGAAATGAAACAAGATGAAATAAAATAAATACAAATATTCCAATTCTAGAATTGCTATTCAATGTGGATCACAATCCAGGATGAGTTTAGTAGCCTTATTTATTGTAATACTTACCTCTCTGCAAAACTATGGCCATGTGCTGTTTAAAGTTATCTCTTCTATTGAAAAATAATATTAGTTTTTAGAGATGCTAGGAAGAGAATCTGATAATTGAATTCCTTTCTTTTCTATCACATGATTAGATAAGAAAAGTTCCTGTGCCCAAGGTAATAATTGCTCCTGAATTACTTAAGCAACAAGAACAGATTTCAAGAGCCAGAGAAGAAATATCAACCAGAAGGGAAGAAATGCACATCTCTCATGAAAAAGTGAATATTATCAATTTTGCACAATTTCCTTTCCGCTCAGTTGCCCGACTTTATTTTCACATTTCTTTTTGTTTTCCTTTGTGAACTCCCTGCAACAGCAACTTTGCTCCCTTTTATAAAAGTTCTCTTCATTTAGTCAAAACAAAGCATCAATTTAATCCAAATTAAAATTCAATTGATTCATTCAAAAAACTTAAACAGCCACCCCAAAGGAATCCTTCGAAGTTAAAACATTTAAGGGAAAATGTGAAATAATCCAGTGCCTTCCATCTAGGAATATTATGGACTGTATCATTCTTTATTAAGATACTCATGTTTTTCAATGCTTATTGGTGGTTTTCAGTCTGATTGTTCTTGCAGATATCAAGGAGAATAAGAAAGAAAACTTTTCGGTATTCAAATTATCCACTGAAATTCAGTAACTATTTTTGCTCATTTTTAAAATGTCCCACTGGATTCATTGCTCTCTCTGGATCTTCTTTCAATGGGGTCAATGAGAAAGGCATAATTAATAATATATATACATTAATGTTAGGATTACAAATCTTTTAAAAAAGAGTTTAGGAACTGAATTTGGTTTATGTTATAAAAAATACTATTTTCTCCCATTACTTGTTCCACATGGATTTAAATCAACAATTAATTGTAAGACATCATGTTCTTGTGTGAATCTAGAAATCAGTCTGTTTCAAATCTATGTAATTCTGATATCAATTCAAACATAAATTCCTTTCAGCCAACTTCATTCTGAAATTCCAAATCAATTTATCCCAGAGATGTGTTTAATAGATAATAGTCTCTAATATATTATTTTTAATGAAAATTTATCACATGTCTCAGAAGATAAACTATGTTCCAAACTACATATTGATCCAGAAAGTACAAACAAAATCTCTTCATTTAAAAATCTGGCCCAAACAAAATTCTCTGCAAACCCTGGTTTTTCTAAAAGATTGTTATTGAATTCTTGCTATACTTCAAAAATGAAAGAGAAAACTAGCTTATTTCTACTGAAAAGAACCTGTGGTTTACTTCCACTTCATTCATAAATTATCAGCTTGCCCCTTCTGCATTTTAAGTCACCTCAATTAAATATAATAAGGCCATGTAGATTAACGTGGAGCAGTATAAAGACTGCATATCAGTAGTTTTAGAATCTGGATAGAATTTCATTATTATTTTTGCCTCTTTGTAATTTCATGCGCTTTACTGCTTCCTGTCTGCTTTTCGCTGCTGTCCCAATGACATTTTTGCAACACCACATATATAATCACACCTCTGTTTTTACTATAAATATCAGACAAGGAAAGAAGTTGTGAAGCCCGTGAAACCTTCTGTACCTAAGGTAGTAATTTCAGCTGACAAACCCAAAGTACCTGCACCGGTAGTAAAAACTACAGACAGAATTGCTACCAAACAAGAAGCACAAGCCCACTTTATCCAAGAAAAGGTGAATAGAGCCATTGTTAATGTGATGGTCATTCTCATGTCCCCTTCTCACACTGACATGCTCATAATTCTTCAATAAGTCTACTAATTCTTCCATACCCTTTTCTGGTTGCGTTCATTAAGAGAAATGGGAAATGGCCTTTCTTTCATATGGTATGCCATAAATTATAATATATTCACAGCTTCCCTGTCATGGTGTTTGGGCCTTTAAAACTTCATATACTAAACTTGCAGATTTTTTTTTAACATGTAACTATCTGGTCAGTTAATAACCAAGCATTAATATTTATCTGCTTCAGGAATTAGAATGTTCTACAGGAATAAAACATAAAGCATTTAATCCATTAACTTTTCTCTATCCATAAATAGAGAATATCTTTTTCCCCCTGAAATTTTGCTGTCACTATTGTTTGTTTTGAGACATCATGTAACCTAAAACTTATGTTCTTGCTATAATACAATTAGGTAAGACAGGAGACTGAAAAAATTTCCATAGTTCCGAAAATTATTGAGGTTGATAAACGCAAGAAACAAGATATAATATCAAGAACCAGAGAAGAAGTTGCTGTTAAAAGAGAACAACAAATCCATCTAGTTCATGAACAGGTGAATAGCATTCACCAAAACAAGATGTTTACTAATACAAATTATTCAAAACTATGCAAACTTTTGACTCAGCCTAGTGCCAATATTTATTTATTTAGACCTTTGTATAGTCACCATCTTAAAGTCAAAATCTGTGCTGTTTACATGCTAGAAACAAAATAATATATGCAGCAATAAAAACAAAAGAAATAGTAGTACCATATGGCATTGTTCTTCTCTAACAATTTATATGCATCTCAGAAATTAATTACAGTTCCTACATTGTGTAATTAGAATAGTGAGAAAATGGTGCTTCTTTTCTTTGTTTTACTTCAGGAAACAGATGATTGAATCTGAAGCCTGAACACCCCTTCTTGAAATTCAATCTCTTTAAATTCCATGAGGGGTATTTTTAAGTAGATTTATTTAGGACAGAAATATAAATTAATACCATAAAAATAAACATTCAAATACATGATTTTGACATATTTGAAATTAAGTAGAAGATCTGTTATAAATAGATAAAGGACTTTGTGAAATGTGTGTTGCAAAATTATTTGTGTATTTCTGACAAGCTTGAGTGTGTAAGTCTTCATCAACCATGCTACTATATATATTATATGGCTATCTGAAAATGCTCCTTTCCTTTCCTTTCCCTTCCCTTCCCTTCCTTTTCTCTCCTCTCTTCTCTTCTCTCCTCTCCTCTCCTCTCCTCTCCCCTCCCCTCTCCTTCCCTTCCCTTCCCTTCCCTCCCTTCCCTTCTAACATGGTTGAATAGTTTGTACATTCTGTACTAAATGTAAGCATTGACTGTCTGCATTCAGTATAGTATTCATTTCTTTACATTTGAACATGGTTAAAGAATGATATATATTACCTCAATGAACAGAGCTGCAGAAAACATGGAGATATTAAATGTCGTATATAATTATAGTTGGCAAAGTGTGTGCATATGAAATAAGAAAAATAGAAGGCTGGAAATGTAACGTTTTTAAATGCTATGTGCTTTATGCTAGCTGTTCTGTCATGAATGTAGCTATGTATCAATGTTTTGCAAATGTTGCCTTCAGATGGATGTTGGCAAAAAGGCTGAAGCTGTAGCCACAGTTGTTCATGCAGTTGACCAAGCACGCATTAGAGAACCCAGAGAACCAGATTATGCCGAAGAAGCTTATTCTGAACAGGCAGTTCTGGACTATGGCTACAAAGAGCATGCTTTAGCAAGACATGTTGTTGAGGTACCACCAGAACCACATGTTGTCACCAAAGAGGTGAAAACTGAGGAGATTCGAATTCCTCCTAAAATACATGTCGCAGCTGCTGAAATAATGGAAATGGACATATCAACACAGGTTAGGCTCATTTTTAACCTTGCAGCCATTTCCAATGGCTGTCAAGCTTCTTTCTTTTCTTTCCTTTTTCTTCCTGTTTGGCAAGTAGCACAACCTTCTCAATGCCCATTTTATTGGTTAATGTAGATTAAAAGGACTGCAGAAACATCACTCGAAAAATCAATCCATGTGGAACACATACGTCCCCGTACAGCAAGCCCTCATTTTACAGTTTCCAAAATTACCGTTCCTAAACCAGATCATACTTATGAGGTAAGAAGAGAAGGAAGAGTATGTCAGGCAAACAGGGATCTCTACTGAAATAGTTAACCCAATTCCTTTTTTGACATAAACCAGAATTGAATGAGGCTATAAGTGAAACAGGGAGGAGAACATTTCTAATACTGAAACAGTACGGGGGGGGGCATGCTATTATTTATTATAGAACGAAATTAATTGGGTTGTTCACCAATTGAATGACATCCATTGGTGGAACAGTTTTGCAAGCAGACCCTCTAAATCTTCTTTAAAACATCCAGATGACCCCCCCCCACACACACAGTAGAGTTGGGGGAGTGTAAGAGAAGGAAAATGACCTTCTGCTATCCTTCCATTATAATTGTATTGGTACATCAATAAAACAGATGATATTACATGCTCTGGTTATATGAACCAAGCATGTTTCAAAACATCCTGTCTGGAAAACAAAGAACATGGTAAAGGGAGGGACCTAAAATGCCTGGCATACTCCTTTTCTCTCTGGAAAGGGTAAAACATTATTTGCAGACTCTTACTTCCTAAATTAATCAAATAATTCATAGAATGATAGTGCTTGTTCTGTCTTTCAGCTGGTCATGTTGAATACTAAATCTGTATAGGAATTAACATGCTGTATATTTATAATCCCAATTACAGTGTACGCATCAAGACTACATGAGTTTTGCGTTACCTTTTCTTTTTCACCCCTCTCATTTTTTCCATTTGACATTTTAATTGCCTCCTTTATAGGTCTCATCATCTAACCATTCCATCTAATCCAACCCATTTTTCCAATACAGAGTTGTGTTATTTCATCATTGTACAGAAGATGACTTTAAAAACAAATCAAATACATGTAAATAATGTTATGGTGGTTGGCTTCATATTATCTCAGATACTGTAGTCTTTTTTCTCTCTCTCAAAGAAAGACAAAATATATGAAAATACAAGTATATTCTGTCTGTTATGCTTAATGCAATATGTAAATACTAGCTACGTAATAGTGTTCTAGTGAATAAAATCTAGTGTTCTAAATATTTCAGACAAGATTTGTCATTATATCTACTGGACAAAGATAGAGGTGTATGACTTTTATGAGACCAATTATGGCTTCATAGCAAATTATGAACTTTGATCGGCAATATGAATAATACCACCAAACATTTGAATGTAAACAACATTGAAAGATTAGAATATAATTTCTTATTTCAAAAATCCAATAGGAGTATTTCTTAGTTGCTTCTTGTTTTACACAGCCAATCGATGAGAGAAAAATAATGTATGGTTTCCAAAAGGTTAGAACCAAATACCAGCTGCAAGAAAGAAGCCGTATTTTACCATAACATTTTACATGTTACATGTATTTAGATATACGTGTGTGTGTGTGTGTGTGTGTGTGTGTGTGTGTGTGTGTGTGTGAGAGAGAGAGTGTGTGTGTGTCTAGCAGTGGTAACTCTTTTTTTATTATTATTATCTTGGGATGATTAGGTTTCCATAGCAGGATCTGCTATAGCTACTCTGCAAAAAGAGTTAGCAACAACTTCGGTTCCTAAGATAACCAAACCTGTGAAACGTCCTATTGCAAAGTCTCCTGAACCCAGAGTGATGCCAGAGAAAGTCATATCTCCACAGTTCCCTTTTGTAGAGACGCCTGCTGAAACCTATCAGAGGCTTTATGGCGTTGAAATAAAAAGAGAAATAGGTGTGAGCGTGACAGGTGGACTGGTGCAAGAACGTGAACACGTGGAATTAATGCCAGAAGCTGAACCCAAGGTTGGTCATTAAGCACCTTCCAGTCTTCGCATGCAGAACAATGCATCCTTTATATCTTTCCTTTTTTCCCCACCAGCCTTACCCCCTTTTTAAAGGTTTCCCTCTCTTCTTACTGACCTTTGTATACCATCTGTGGTGACATTGTTTGCTGTCTCTGAAGACCGTTTCCTCAGAGCAAGCAATAGAAAAGAGCTAAACAAGACGGCCATTGGCTTGTTTCTGTTCTCACGCATGCTGCTTGCTGAACAAAATGCTGTGTGACACCAATTAACTTTGTGTGAAATCTCCCTAGGTGATCGAAGCGGCTAGAGTTCCAAAACCTACAGAAGTTCCCGCTACACCCCCATCTATAGTCTCAGTAAGTAATCAATGTTCTGCTGATAGGAAGGCTAATTTACTCTGCTGTGATCTTTGGAGTAACTTTTTCTTTTTAATCATAAAAATGCGGTGCAGTTCTACTGCCATCTAGTGTATAGGAAATGAAAGTATAGAAGATATTGAAACCGATTCTTATATACTTTGCAGTCTGAAATAAAACTGGATGAAGGAATTTCCCCATTCAGTTCAATTGACAGAGCAGAGATTCATGTATGCACGAATCTATTCCATGAATAGTGGAAACTTTGCATATGATACTGATGGCTAATTCAAGCAAGTGACCAGTAGGATCAAAATTAACTATTTTTGCATTAAATAGAAAATAGATAAGATTTATTTTTGCAGATATAGTTGTTGTTAACCTTATAATAGGATTTAGTGGCTCTTAAGTTTTAAACTGCAGGTCAGTGTGTATTTAGCAAAATGGAGTACAGAACATTTTGAGAATTTGCCATACTAGGCTGACCTTGCAATATCTGTAGGAAGGTCTGCACCATTAACTGAATGAGGATCTGACATTTTCAAAGTGCCTTTAACGTTGGCTAAAAGAAGACAGAATAATAGAATAACAGAATAACAACAGAATATCAGAGTTGGAAGGGACTTGGAGGTCTTCTAGTTCAACCCCTTGTACAAACAGGAGACCTTATGCCATTCCAGACAAGTAGCTCTCCAGTCTCTTCTTAAAAGCATCCAGTAATGGAGCACCCACAACTCTGAAGTCAAGCCATTCCACTGGTTAAATGTTCTATTAGGCACTTTCTCCTTAGTTTTAGGTTGCTCCTCTCTTTGATTAGTTTCCATCCATTGTTTTTTCTCTTGCCGTCTGGTGCTTTGGAAAATAGCTTGACTCCCTCTTCTTTGTGGCATCTCCTCAAATATTGGAACACTGCTATCATGTCACCACCAGTCTTTCTTTTCCCTAGACTAGACAAACCCAATTCCTGCAACCGTTCTTCATATGTTTTAGCCTCCAGCCCACTAATCATCTTTGTTGCTCTTTTATGCACTTTCTTCCAGAGTCTCTACATCCTTTTTATAATAGGGTGACCAAAACTGGATGCAATATTCTAAGTGTAGTCTTACTAAGGCTTTATAAAGATGAACCTACCTGGTTCTACAAAATGAAGGGGGTCAATCCAAACTTCTAGTAACTTGTTTAAGGTGTCACAAGGTTCTTTCTTGCTTGGTCTATCTAGATGCTGAAAAATATGACTGTTATGGAGGGAGAGTCCGTCACCCTGGAGTGCCGCATCTCTGCCTATCCTGCTCCAACTGTTGCTTGGTACAGAGAAGACTACCACATTGAAAGTTCCATTGATTTCCAAATTACCTTTGAGGCAGGAGTTGCTCGCCTTGTGATCCGAGAAGCTTTTGCAGAAGACAGTGGGAAATTTACTTGCACAGCTTCCAATGAGGCAGGAAGCGTTAGCACTTCATGCTACCTCCTTGTACAAGGCAAGTATGGAGAGAAACGGAGGCCAGATGTTTTGGGTGGGCGGTCTGTTAAATATAGTGTTATATAAGTATAATATCAAAGAATATTACATAAGTGGTTCAGAGGTGGGTTCTAAATCTTCTTATTGCCGGTTCACTCGGGTGTGCTGCGGCTGCACGCGTGTGCATGCACAGTGTTTTAAAAAATCCAAGATGGCTGTGCCTACGGCACCGCCGAAAGAACCAGCTCAGGGGCATGGCAGGCCCGGGTTGCTAACAGTTCTACCAAACCATGCCGGTAAGTTACTAATGGTTCGGTAGAACCGGACCGAACCGTTAGGAACCCACCTCTGAAGTGGTTAAATGAGTACAAACAAACAGGTTATCTTTCCCACTCTAGTTATTGGGTTCGCTGAATTGTTAAAGACTATGAATAAAGCAGTCACAAGTCCGCTCTTCTGTATCTTTATGTACATGTAATAATTTTTATCATACCCATCAATCCAAAAGCATTTTGGTGTGCCAGTTCAGAGTTTGGGACCAGAGCCTTTAAATCTTCCTTAGCCATGAAACCCAGCATGGTTTTATCACCGGGAGGATAGAAAGACTATTTTTCACCCTGACGTTCTATGGATGATGGCAGCCTTTATGCCCAAAGGGGGAAAAAATAGACATTTTGCTCATGTTTTATTCCCTTCAAATGTATACTCCTCTTCTTGACTGAAACATGCAACTCTCCCAATAAATGCGATCTAAATCCTTCTCAATATCTCAAATAGGTCATGCTTAAAAGGACATTTCTTTTATTACTGTACAAAGCAATTTGCACCATGTTGCAAGGACAAACTCATTCATCCTATAAATTCAACCCACAGACAAACTATCAGATCGGGCAAAAGCAGCAGCTGAATTAAAAAAAACTGATTTCATTAAACTATTTTAAAGAAGTTGTGATTTGGTTCAGCCATCATTCATTGCTTTGACTGAGGTCAATACAAAACTAGTTAGCCAACTGAACATGAAACTCTTCACAAGATGATTGCAAGAGTTGCAATGCAGTGAAAAATGTAGCTTAAACTGATGAGGGAAAATACATTATGCATGATAGGTTCAATGACAAATGCTTTCCTTATTCAGATTATGTGCACAATGTGGTTTGCACAAGACAAGGAAGACATTTATTTTGGACAAAATGTAATTTCCTATTGAATCAAAATTAGGAAAGTGGCATGTTCTAATTATAAATATGTAACAATTTGATTTGATCTAAGTTGTATTATCTAGATTAAAATTTTCTTACACTTGGTCAGTTTGAAAACTGATCTTTTTCAAAATTATTCCTAGAAGGAGAATATTCCAAGGTGAATCCCTGCATCATCATTATACAATTGAATCCTTTAATTTGTGGCCATTCTCAGTGGTATTTTGCAGGGTATCTCTGCTAGTGATCCATTTTGGAAAGTATCTTCATGCCAGTTTTGTTATTCTTTTGTTTTGAAATAGTCTCAGAGGAGTTTGAGACCAAAGAAGCTGTTTCCACAAAAGAGGTCATCGAAGAAAAACGGTAATTGTTGAAATAATTGTGGAGATTTGGGGTTTTTTTTGTATAGCTAATGTAACAGCATTCACTTCTGCTCCTAATTTTGCATTTTTTTCTTATAATACATCTAGCTATGTGGAGTCCAAAGATGTAATAATGGCAGAAATTGCTGCAGCAGAAGAAGTGCCCGGAGAAGCTGCAGTTCCATTCTTTATAATAAAACCTGTTGTACAGAAGTTAATTGAAGGTGGAAGTGTCATTTTTGAGTGCCAGGTCGGGGGCAACCCAAAGCCGCATGTTTACTGGAAGAAAGCTGGGCTTCCAATTACTACAGGCTACAGGTACAATAACATTTAATAGTGAAATGCAATGCCTACAAGGTGTTAGAACTCCATGCATAAAACAGATGAATTACTATATAATGCTGCCCCAATGGTATGGTACCTAATTATTTGATTATCAGGAAATTGGTCCTGAAATTGGAAGATAAACCTCTTTCTCAGATTGCATAATAATGTAACTTTAATGTCTCTGGCCCAAATATATATATATATAGGCGCGCACATGCATGCACGCACGCACGCACCTTCCACATCACAATATATGGTGCTTGGGGAAAAAAGTCCAGGATGGAAGGGTGTTCCCTCTTAAATAAATTATTTTGGAAGGTAATATATGAACAGGAATTGATCTTGTGAAGCATTTCAGTTTTGGAGATGCTGCTAAGCCCAAGACATCTGATTGACTAAAGAAGAACATTGAATGTTCTCTGCCTCATGTGAAGGTCAAAACTTTGGCCAGTCTGGCTGATACCTTCACAGGCAACATCTTTCCTATCACTTTGTTCTGTCATGGTTCTATCTCTTGAAGGAGCAGCTTCCTCTTGAGCAGAATGAGGCCCCATTAAGGCCTTCAAACTCTTTGAAGGATTTGGTTCTCATTTAGAGACGATAGAGCTGAAAATTTTTGACATTGTAATTCTTCATTCTTAGAAGGCTTGTTTGTTTGTTGTTTTCCTAAAGATACAAAATAATTCATAAAAAAGAAACTGGGGAATGCAGACTTGAAATTTCTATGACTTTTGCTGATGATGCCGGAGAATATACTATTGTTACTCGTAACAAACATGGGGAAGTTTCTGCATCAGCTTTCTTATTAGAAGAAGGTAAGTGAATAAGAAGGGGTGAAAATGGATTTTAAAGAACCGTGAGGGGAAAATTGTTTTGGTAAATACCGCCCTTATTTAAAAGATAACGTTATGAGCAAATGGAGTCATTTGGAAGAAAAGAACAATAGATATCCTAAATATGGTCCAAGAATAATAAACAGAATCCCTGTCATAAGACTGGTGGCCATATAAAACATTTAGACAAACAAATAAACAAGCAAACAATAGATTTTATCAGCTATAGTGGAATGTGCAAAGCCATATTCTGTGCAGCCAGAGACATCCACAGCTAGCCACAAGGATGCCAGTGATAAAATGTGAACTGGAACATCACTATGCATTTACATACTTACATGATTACTAAAGTATTTGCTTATAACTAAATATATCATCTGAATACTTCTGATCAAAAGTCCAGGCTGTCCTTTCTATGCAGCTGAAAGTAATATCTGCATTTTTTGGATAACGCTTCTAACTATATACAAACCAGGTTGTAGGGAGGTCAATAGCTATGCTGTTCACAGAAAGGTACCAGTGGGTATGTTCATGGTAGCCAGGGGTGAAATTCAGCAGGTTCTGGAGAACCGGTAGCGGAAAATTTGAGTAGTTCAGAGAACCAGCAAATACCACCTTTGGCTGGCCCTAAAGTGGGGTGGGAATGGAGAGTATCATTCTCCTGCCATGCCCACCAAGCCACGCCCACAGAACCGGTAGGGAAACATTTTCAATTTCACCCCTGATGCTAGCTTAGACTTGCCACTTACCTTGTTAGGTGAATGAAGCTAATGAAGGGCAGAATTTGCATAGCAAAAAAGAAAAGAAAAGAAGAGTTAAATTTAATCTTTGGCTTTGATCATATTTAATGACTACTTATCTTTTTAGTAAAAGAGCACCGCACTGTCATACTTGGCCAATTATTAATTCCAACATGCACTTCTAGTAGCCAGCTACAAGCCAAGAGATTAATAGTTCACACATAAATCTCCATAAATTATTTGGAACCAGTGATTTAAAATATTCATGAAAGCCTCTAATTATTACTTAGTTATAAAAAAGAGGTAGAATTAACCTCTCCAACTTGTAAACACATAAGTGTTCTGTTTAGCAATGGGTGTTTATAAATAGAAAGTGTTCTGTTTAAAATGCAATGCTGTAACTTGTTAAACTGGAACTATTGCTTATGTCAATGGTTAAGGAACTACCATTAAGGTTCTTGCTAGAATTATTTTAAACTATTTTAACTGCTTTTTATTTATCTTTTCTTTAGCTGATTATGAGGTCTACCTAAAATCCCATGAACAAACAATTTATCAAACTGAAGTAACCGCCTACGTTCAAGAACCCAAAATAGCTGCGGTTGCCCCACCCACTTTATACGCTGACTATGAAAAAGAATATGAAAAAGAACAAGCTCTGATTAGGAAGAAAATGGCAAAAGATACTGTATTGATCAGGACATTTGCAGAGGAACAAGTAAGTGTGTCACAGGTTTGTGTGGGTTCATGGGTTTTTGGGCTGCAACATCATACAAGACTTGTGATATTATCATTATCACAACAAACCAAGTTTAGCTTGAATTGACATTTCTGATACGCCAGCAATATGGCAACATTTATTTATCGATAAAGATGACAAAATTCGTTTTCTTTTCTTTTCTATATTCACACCTTCTTCTATCATGGCTTGAGGCTTAATAGGCATTTTAATGTTACCTAGTTCTTACAGCATATGCAGGGCTTTTTTTCAGCCGGAACGTGGCGGAACCGCGTTCCGGCACCTTTTTCCAGGTTCCCCCGCCTGCCCCCAC
>JANHFT010002602.1:271601-285067 GCA_032467955.1 Pseudoxenodon macrops | reverse complement strand
TAATAAATTGGAACTTTGAGGAATGCTTTGCCTTGGAGTCTGATTTAATTCTAGATGCTATTTGGAATGCTGACACCCAAAATTCCCCAGCCAGCAAAGTAGAAGTAGATCTCCAACCTTGGCAACTTTAAGCCTGGCGGACTTCAACTCCCAGAATTCCCCAGAGGATGAATTCTTGCATTTTGATGATCTCCAAAAAGAGATGATGGAACACCAGTCGGCCTTTTGCAGTCAAAAACGTTTGACCTGCCAAAAATGCTTGACCTGAAGGATATGACCAAGGCACACCAGTGTCCCTACTTGAAGTCTGCCCAGCAAAAGGATCTCTTGTTTTCCCAGTTTTTAGTACCAGGAAGAAGAAGAAAAAACACCCTAAAATCCTCTTCCAGCTGTAGCTGAGGAGGAAGGAGGGGAATTCTTCTTAGATCTCTACCTGTCCAGTTTCTTTCGGGATGACCTCTCAAGCAGACTCACGGGGAAGGTTGTCGGCCCGCCATTGCTTCCCAAGTTTAAGAAGGGAAATCAGTTTTGCCCTGACTTTTACCATCCCCCACAATGCCCCACTATGCTAGTTGCAAAGTTATTTCACGCAGCGTTCAGGTGGGCTGTTGCGGAGGCATAACAGCATGAAAAATCAGAGCATTTAACTTGGGGCGACTTACCTGTCCGGTACAAGATGGGAATATGGTCGGTGGAAAGTTTGTGCTCGCTCCGAACACCGATGAGAAGAGGGCTTCCCCTTCTGGAAAGCAAAGCAAGAGGTTGAGATGGACAGCCAAGACCCTTCCTGGCCAGCGGCAGCCATTGGGGAGACTTACTCATACTTTACTCCTGAGCAACTACTCAATGAGTTAGTTTACATTATTGTCATTGCACCTCGTACAACAAAAGTAAATGCCATCTCCAGTGTACATTAGACATAAAAAAAGACTAAAAATAAAGCATCCTCCATATTCTACACAACTGAATTGAAAAATATTGCATTAATATTGCACTTATACAGTAGAATTCAATATAGTTACTGCTTGGGATAGAAGCTGTTTTTCAGCCTATTTGCCCTTGATTTTATGATCCTGTACCGTCTGCCAGACGGTAAAAGTTCAAAGAAAGGGTGAGATCCAGGATGAGAGGGATCTTTAAGAGTGTTTTGAACTTTCTTAAGGCAGCGGGGGCTATAAATCTCTTCCAAAGTGGGGAGGGGGCAACCCACGATCCTCTGGGCAAAGACGTGTGACCCTCTGGAGTGCTGTCCCACCTGCCACTGGGCAATTGGCAAGCCACACGCAGGTGCAACAACTCAGCCCTGGTTATAGCGTTGCAGGCTCAGACGCACAACTTGCAAGGACTGAATCTTATAATCAACACTGTTGCCGACCGTCAAGATGGGAGAAAGGAATGAGAGACCGACTGGCACTCACCTTGTGCCAACTGCCTGGCCAGGATAATGAACACTTTTGAACACCAGAGCGAAGGCCCCCTCCTGGGTTGGGACAGGAAAGAAACGCAGAATTGAATGTCCTTCTGTTGCACATTCATGCACACACCCAATTCCACTGCCCTGAACGTGTAAGAGCCACGATCAGACCCCTTTCTGATTTAACAAAAGTCATTGTAAGGAAAAAATAAATAAGTTAGCAGAAACTTAAGACTTGGCTTCTTTCTAAACAACATGCACAGAGGTATGTTACACTCTTTTTTTTTTTAAAAGCATAGAGAATTGTGCACCTATAAGCACAAAAATGCATTTTTGCACCCTTTGGGGTCAAGATATTCTTTACCCCACAGGTAATCCTCAATTTACAACTGGTTGCTTAATGACCATCCAAAGTTACAACAGGCCTCCTCCCCTTTTAAAGGCTACTAACACATTTCTTGCTGGGTTTTGGCATTTACTTCCGATTTCCTGTGAAAATCGCCCATGGGGAAAATTGTCTTGCTTAATGACTTAATTGGACAGCCACTTGTTCGGAATGGTATAGGGTTTCCCGCTCAAGCGGGGGAGGCGGGGGGTTGGACTAGAAGACCTTCAAGGTCCCTTCCAACTCTGTGACACTGTTACTAATACTACAGTGTTTGCTTAATGCCCGTGGCTAAAAATGTCAAAAAAAATCAGATCTGCTCACATGATGCCTCAATTTAAGACTCCAAAGACTTAAGACCATATTTCCGGCCTCAATTACGGTAGTAGATCAAGGATTGTCAGGATACAATTATCCTTAGCAGTTTAAAAAAAACTCTTGACTAAACTGGGGACACTTTGACACTTTTGAAATAAGATTTGCCCCCAAAACTGAATCTTCCTTGGGGGTGAGGTTCTTCTCTGAAGACAAAAGTAGCCATCAGAGAAATAGAACCATAGGGGCTGAAAGGGACTTTGGAGGTCCTCTAGTCCAACCCCCTGCCCAAGACAGGAGACCCTATATACCATTGCAGACAAGTGAATGTCCAGTCTCTTCTTAAAAACCTCCATTGATGGAGCATTCACAACTCCTGGAGGAGCTGAGCTGTATCGTTGGTTGATTTGTTCTCACACTCTTCCTTGATGGGTGGGTGGGCTCAACAGTGCCTGACCCCCCTAGTGTTAAGCACTATCAATGATTTAGCAAAATATACGAGCCGTGGTGGCGCAGTGGTGAGAATGCGGTACTGCAGGGCTCCTTCTGCTGACTGCCGGCTGCCTGCAATTTGGCAGTTCAAATCTCACCAGGCTCAAGGTTGACTCAGCCTTCCATCCTTCCTAAGTGGGTAAAATGAGGACCCAGATTGTTGGGGGGAATAGGCTGACTCTGTAAACTGCTTAGAGAGGGCTGTAAAGCACTGTGAAGCTGTATATAAATTAAATGCTATTGCTATTGCTATGACCACTGCAGCATCTTCACCGTCATGTGATCAGAATTCAGATGCTTGGCAACTGACTAGTATTTATGACGGTTGCAGTGACCTCTGGGGTCAGGTGATCCTCTTTTGTGACCTTCTGACAAGCAAGCCAGTGGGGAAGTCACACTCACTTAACAATTGCAGCAATTCGTTTAACAACTGTGGCAAGAAAAGTCGTAAAATGGGGCAAAACTCCCTTGTCTTATTTAACGACGGAAATCCTGGGCTGAATTGTGGTTGTAAGTTGAGGACTATCTATATTGCCCAAAGCCTCAGTGTTGAGGGTGTTTATGAACTTTTATCTAGATGTGGCACTAGAGAAGGGCCTTCCCGACTATGTCGACTTCCAGATTGGCAGATATCCCCTCGCAGAATTCCCCACCCAGCATAAGCTAGTGCTGAAAATTCTGTGAGCTGAAATCCCAAATTGCCAAATCAGGGAAATACTGCAACGCAAGAAATAAAGATCCACCCACTGGGGGATTTTATTTCTACAGGGAAGTGACTGAACTCTAAACACATAAGAAGACAGTGCCAACAACACCCTGAGCTGTTTGATCATCATCTCAGCCCTGGATAACAATGGCCTGATTTATCTCTTTGTTACAGGGAGTCCTTCACTTGCAACACCCTTGATTAGCCTGTTTGTAGTTATGACGGCACTGAAAAAGATAACTTACAATTGGTGCTCACACTTATGACCAGGCCAGAGGTGGCTTCTGAATCTTCTTACTACCAGTTCGCTCAGGCGTGCGTGCAAAGTGCGCGAGTGAGTGCATGCGCAGCAGTAAAAAACTAGCTTCTGCGCATGCTTGGCAGTCAAAAACTGTGCATGCGCAGAAGCAAAATCCAAGATGGCGGCGCCCACGGAGCCATCGACAGAACCGGCTCCGTGATGTCACCACAGAGTTACTACCTACTCTATAGAACCGGATAGAACCAGTAAGAAACCCAACTCTGGACCAGGCCACAGTCACACCAGGCCGTAAACCAGGTGCTTGTCAATCGCTTTGTTGCAGCATCCTGCAGTCACACCTTCTCAGCTGGCTTCTGACACAGGACATCAATGGGGAAGGCCAGTAGGGAACGTCCTTTTCTTGTGATGTCTCACTTAACGACTGAAGCAAAAAAAGGTTTGTAAAATTGGGTGCAGTTCCGTGGTGCTTCATTGAATAACTGGTCTGCTTAATGACTTCGTTTCCGGGGACCTATTCTGGTTGGAAATATAAATGTTTTGAGGTGTCAATATTTTAAAATGCTTTCTCTACACAGACTTCCCTGTCAGAATATTAAGATCTATCACAGGAAATGACTCTGCAAGGCATTATCGGGAGCTGAATATTATGTAAACCGCTCTAAACTTGATTGCAAAAAATTCAACTTCAGCAACAGAGTAGTAAATGCCTGGAATACATTACCTGACTCTGTGGTTTCATCCCCAAACCCCCAAAACGTTAACCTCAAACTGTCTACCGTTGACATCACCCCATTCCTAAGAGATCTGTAAGGGCCGTGCATAAGCGCACCAGCGTGCCTACCCTCCCTGTCCTAATGTCCCCATGTATTCGTAAAATATCATGTATTCATAACCATGCTTGTACATCTTATATATTCACAATCATGTTCATACTTTGTCTGTAATCTTATACACGCTTGACAAAATAAATAAATAAAATAAAATGCAGGAAAGGAATTCTTTTTACCCAAATGAGAAAGAACACCCAATTTACAATCCACACACACACACAAAGAAGGAGTTAATACATATATTCTTGCAAAGGTGCTTGGGGTCCTGCCAGCCATTGTCTTTGCAAAAGGAGGCTTTGAAAGATTGCTAAATTGCAAATCTAATTTCCCAGAATTAAACTTCTGAAGTGATGTTGCATCAGACAATTCAGGGCATTGTTGGACAATTTTGAATGGCACCTTGTAATCAGTTTGGGTCCTATAAACATTGGAGAAGTGTGTGTATCCATCCATATTTGTGTTTCCTCAGTTGCAGATCTGATTTGAGGAGGACTCAATAGATCTACTGTGTTAAAACAAAATGACATGCAACAACAGCAATTTCCTTCACAAAATTCTGAGTCTGTACTATTTCACACCTTTTTAATACTGTAGAGAAATATACCCTAGATCCGTGATGGCGAATCTATGGCATGCGTGCCTAAGGTGGCACGTAGAGCCATTTTTCCAGGCACGTGAACTGTTGCTCAACTCACCTGCAGCTGCGCATGCGCGCCCCCAGATGGTGTTCGGGCCCCTGGTGCGCATCCGTGCAATTCAGGGGACCCAGTTGGTTTTTGGAGCTCTCCTGCGCATGTGCAAACATTTGCACATGTGCACAAGAGTACTTGCGTGCAGCGCATGCGTTCGCATTCACGCATTTGCATAGTGTACATGAAAACCACACTCATGCACAGATGGTGCAATTGCTTGCCCAGCGCACAGGGGAGCCACGCAAAAGCTGTGTGCATGCGCAGATGGTTTCATTGTATGTGCAACGCACAGGGAGAGCCGCACAAAGGTCACATGCATGCGTAGATGGTGCAGTTGCATGCACAACGCACGGGGAGGAGCCGCACGTTAGCGCTGATGGCACATGTGCGTGCAAAGTGCACGAAGCGCATACCTGTCGGGCACTCGGTGAGTAAAAGGTTCACCACCACTACCTTAGATCTTTGATTTGAATCTAATAGTCTCCCAGATGGCTAGATTTTGTTCCTGATTTCATGCAAAACGATGTGCAAACTAGATAAGGATCATACAGGGATCCCTTCTGCTCCGAGTGATCAGTTTTTGAAAAGAAAGGATTGAATGCAAAATGGAGTCGATTTCCCCTGAAAAATCCAGGACCTAAATGAATGGTAGAGAATCCCTGGCTCTGCGGGCCAAATGTGGATCTGAAGACATCTGAGCACAAACGTTTTGAAGCCACGTTCACTTTCCAGATTATACGAGCAATCTTTGAATTACAATCATAACGGAACCTGGACTTTTTGTCATATGTATGATGGTCATAAGTCAAGGCCTATGCGACCAACCTGATTTTACAAACTTTTTGTGGCAGTCCTTAAGTCAGAGGTGTCAAACTCATGGCCCGCGGATCAGATGTCCTATGTGCTGGCCATGCCCAACCCTGGTTTAGCGAAGGGGGGGGGGGTAAGTTGCAATAGGTCACAGGACGTGTTGTCATGAGTTTGACACCATTAAGTGAATGCTGCAGTTGTTAAGCCAACCTGCTGTCTGCAATTTGTCATTTTGTTGCTGAAAACATGAAGTCAAATCAGATCCCAGTGTACCAAAGGTGCTTTTTCAAGAGGCGACTGGACTTTCTGGTTTTTCTTTGAAGACGTTTTGCTTCTCCTCCAATCACAGCTAAAGAAGCTTCTTGGATGAGAAGCGAAACATCATCAAAGAAAAACCAGAAAGTCCAGTTGCCTCTTGGAAAAAGCACCTTTGGGACTACCCGACCCATATTGCTCCTCTCGCATACCTCTGGCACACCTTACCCAACTTGTACGGTGCCTCTCATGCACATTTGCATATCCTGCTTTATGACTGCATTGCATAGTGACAGAAATACTGGCCCCAGTTGCTGTTTTAATTTGAGGACTACCTACATTGCTCTAAATTCTGTGCTGCCCAAATGCTAGAAGATAGAAGAGTGCTGTAAGCACCATTCATAAACAATTCAATTGGTTGAAAAGTTCTGTTAAAATCACGTACTTAACTCTCCCCATTCTGATTTTCAGAATTGAGGGAACAAAAGGGGAAGCTGCCTTGAAGATTGAGTCCACAATCAGACATGATGCCGCATGGTATACTGCGACCGCCATTAATAAAGCCGGACGTGACACTACACGATGTAAAGTGAATGTTGAAGTTGAGTTTGCTGAGCCTGAACCAGAAAGGAGGCTAATCATTCCCAGGGGGACATACAGAGCAAAAGAAATTGCAGCACCAGAATTAGAACCTCTGCATTTGCGTTATGGTCAAGAACAATGGGAGGAAGGAGACCTGTATGACAAAGAAAAACAACAGAAACCATTTTTCAAGAAAAAACTCACTTCCTTAAGGCTCAAACGCTTTGGGCCAGCCCATTTTGACTGTAGGCTCACACCTATTGGTGACCCAACCATGAGAGTAGAGTGGCTACATGATGGCAAGCCTTTGGAGGCAGCAAACAGACTTCGGATGATTAATGAATTTGGATATTGCAGCCTTGACTATGATATTTCCTATCCCAGAGACAGTGGTGTGATTACATGCAGGGCTACAAACAAATACGGTACAGACCATACATCAGCAACTCTCATCGTTAAAGATGAGAAAAGCCTAGTTGAAGAAACTCAGTTGCCAGAAGGCAGGAAGGGTCTTCAGCGCATTGAAGAGTTAGAAAGGTTGGCACGTGAAGGGGCCATTACTAGTGTTGTAGAAGATCAAAAAGTGAAACAAAAGCCAGAAATAGTTTTGTTTCCTGAACCTGCAAGAGTCGTTGAAGGTGAAATTGCACGATTCCGTTGCCGGGTGACTGGTTATCCGCAACCAAAAGTCAATTGGTACCTCAATGGACAACTTGTTCGTAAAAGTAAAAGGTTTAGACTTCGTTATGATGGAATCTACTACCTTGACATTGTGGACTGCAAAACGTATGATACAGGTGAAGTGAAAATATCTGCAGAAAACCCTGAAGGTTCAATTGAACATTCAGTGAAGATTGAAATTCAACAAAGAGAAGATTTCAGATCAGTACTTCGTCGGGCACCCGAGCCTAGGCATGAAGCGTCAACAACAGAGCCTGGCAAACTTCTGTTTGAAGTCCAAAAGCTTGACAAACCAGTTGAGGCAACTACCAAAGAAGTGGTGAAGCTGAAAAGGGCAGAAAAAGTCAGCCATGAGAAAGTATCTGAAGAATCTGAAGAACTCCGCAGTAAATTCAAGCGCAGAACTGAGGAGGGCTACTATGAAGCTATCACCGCTGTGGAGCTTAAATCTCGTAAGAAGGATGAAGCATATGAAGAGTTGCTTAAGAAGACAAAAGAAGAACTTCTCCATTGGACCAAGGAGTTAACAGAGGAGGAGAGGAAAGCCTTAGAGGCTGAAGGCAAAATCACTATTCCAACCATCAAGCCAGAGAAAGTTCAACTTAGTCCAAGCATGGAGGCTCCCAAGATATTGGAGCGTATACAAAGCCAGACAATAAGTGAAGGAAGGGATGCCCACTTCCGTGTCCGAGTAGTAGGCAAACCAGATCCAGAATGCCAGTGGTTCAAAAACGGAGTCCAGATTGAAAGGTCAGACCGCATCTATTGGTTCTGGCCAGAAGATAACGTTTGTGAGTTGGTCATCAGAGATGTAACAGCAGACGATTCTGCCAGCATAATGGTGAAAGCTATGAACGTAGCTGGTGAAACCTCCAGTCATGCTTTCTTATTAGTACAAGGTAAGGTATACCCCTCTGTTTCTGTTTCATCTTGGCTTTCACGCCATCATGCTCAAACCTTCCATCCCCTCTTCAATATCTTTCTGTTGTTTTGACAGCCAAACAGCACATCGTATTTATCCAGGAGTTACAAGATGTCACCGCTAAGGAGAAAGATTCGATGGCAACCTTTGAATGTGAAACCTCTGAGCCCTTTGTTAAAGTGCAATGGTACAAAGATGGGATAGAGATATTTTCTGGAGACAAATATCGAACACATTCTGACAGGAAGGGCCATTTCCTTTCCATACTAATGATCGACAAGTTTGACGAAGATGATTACAGCTGTGCCCTTGTGGAAGACGAATCTGTGAAAACAACAGCCAAGCTCATTGTAGAAGGTGAGGACAGAAATTGTTTTAAACACATGCTTTTTTTGGCCAATTTGTATAGAAATGAAATTAAGTGTAAATTAAGATGGTTTTCAGATAAAATAAAACCTTGCCAGAAACGGTTTTATTCTGATATCTGTTATACCATCTAAAGTTACCAGCTTTCGTTGTTAGCTATTGAAAACACTTTAAAGTGGAGTGTATCCAGCTAGGGAATTTTCATAATTCAATTTACTGAAATGTCTATATTGGGATGTAGGTGCTGTTGTTGAATTTATGAGAGAATTGGAGGATATCGAAGTTCCAGAATCCTTCTCAGGGGAACTAGAATGTGAAATTTCACCTGAAGATGTGGAAGGAAAGTGGTACCATAATGGCACTCAGCTGACATCCAATAATAAATATGTAATAACCTCACGCCGGGGTCGTCAGATCCTTACAGTTAAAGATGTTGCTAAGGAAGACCAAGGAGAGTATACCTTTGTGGCAGAAGGCAAAAAGACCTCCTGTAAACTGAAGATGAAACGTAAGTCCATCCACAAAAACTGATCCTGCCTTATAAATATTTCATAGCCACCGTTTCTCATCATGAATAACTGTGTTGCATTTTTTTAAAATTTCATTTACCTCAGCACGACCCGTGACTATCCTTCAAGGTCTATCTGATCAGAAAGTCTGTGAAGGTGATATTATACAACTTGAAGTGAAGCTTTCCCAAGAAAACGTTGAAGGTGTCTGGATGAAGGATGGCGCCGAAATTCAGCCAAGTGATCGTATCCACATTGTCATAGACAAGCAGTCCCATATGCTCCTAGTTGAAGATGCAACCAAAGAAGACAGAGGAGCCTACTCCTTCAACATCCCTAGTCTGCTTCTTGTAACATCTGGCCACGTTTCAGTCTCTAGTAAGTTTGGAAGTTTCCTTGGGAATCTTGTAACCATATCCTACATGCAAAAATGAAGTAATAAGTACTAAATAAAAGAGATCAAAGTAAATGAGAAAAAAAGGAAAGGAAATCTAAGTCAAGGCATATTTACTTGTTGGTGCAGCATGGAGGTATTTTATTAGTTCATAATAACATCACTTTCATCCCATACCTCATCTGCCACCAAGAATTGTCACATGCAAAGCTTCCTATAAAAACAATCTAGAGTATCTCTGGGCTAAGATGGGGAAGACATCCTCTGTTTAGTTGCCCTAGCAAGTCTGTTATGGATATGTCCTCTTTCCCTCTGACTGCAGAGCACTGGGCCTCCATGTTGATTTTGGCTATAGGAACAGCTGGACTTTTTTCTCACTGGAATATTGAATTTCCAGGAGACTGAAAGACTTGCCAGCCAGGAACCCTGCTATAGGGTGTTTGTGTATCTTGTTTGCATGTGTATTCATGGACATGCATGCTGGAGAAATTATAAAGGAAGTATATGAGGTTTGGACACTTGCCCCCACAAAAACAAATGTGGAATGGGGGCAGTGGTGGTAGGAGATAGAAGAGATGAGAGAGGGAGAAGAATTTTTTTGGGTTTTTTTGTTTTGTTTTTGCTTAATCAAAACTGATTTGGGAGATAAATTACTTTCAGGGGAAGGATAGGAAATAATGATCTGGAAATACAATTGCACTGAGAGCAATCAGTTTTTCCTGTCCCTCAGGCAGAATTTTGTGAGAGTAGAGCTGGGGAGGAGAGGGGGTAGCATAGGTATATCAATCTTCTATTTCCAATTTTCATAGATGAGGCCACCTGGAAATTGCCTAGATTATAGTGTACAAATTACCTCCAGAAGACACATCGATGAGTTTGTTTCATGAAACAATAGATCTCTCAGCTCCGCTGATGAGGCACTCTAAAGATAGACTGTGAGGGCAGTTTATATCAATATACTTTCCTCCCAACTAAAAAGCAGGAAGAAAACGTATTAATATGACCCTGAGGAAGAATCTTAAATCTGGAATGCTTGAAATGTAACCCTTTTATGATGGCTACTTTATGCTATTTGCAGGTGTGGAGATAATTGTTCCTCTGAAAGATGTCCATGCTATTGAAGGCACAAGAGCCATCCTTGAGAGCAAAATTTCTGTCCCTGATGTATCTTCCTCCAAATGGTATATAAATGATGAACAAATAAAGCCCGATGACCGTATTCAAGCAGTCTCCAAGGGCATGAAGCAACGACTTGTCTTTACCAGGACATACGCATCGGATGAAGGACAGTGTAAATTAGCTGTTGGAAAAGTTGAAACCAGCTGTAATCTCATAATTGAAAGTATGTATTCTTCAAACGTGCAGCCGTTCTGCTCATGCAAAGATGTGATAATAGGAATTCAAGACTGTTAACCCCCTTGTGCATTTATTTTAAACAGAAATTAAGATTATTAAAGGTCTTCATGATATCACCTGTACTGAAACCCAAAACGTCACCTTTGAAGTTGAGCTGTCCCATGCTGGGATTGATGTGCTATGGCATTTTAAGGACCAAGAAATCAAAGCCAGCCCCAAGTACAGGATAGAGGCACATGGCACAATATATAAACTGACGGTAATCAACATGATGAAAGATGATGAAGGAGAATACACATTTTACGCTGGAGAAAAGAAGACCTCTGGGACACTGGTGGTAGCAGGTTAGTTGCATGCAATGTTTGCGATGGTGGCAAATATCTTTAGATAGGGTGTAGGATGAGGGTGGAGGTTCATTCTCTGAGCTTGTGGGTTGGTTTCCAAGCATTTCCTTAATAGGCTGGGTAACATCTTAAGTAGAATTTTGCTGAAGATGTTAGCTAGCCTGGTAACGAAACCTTCGGAAACCAACCCACAAGCTCGGAAAATGAACCTCGACTCTCATGAATAGAATGTATTGATTTTCTTTTTAAAGTTATATTTTATGTATCTATCTGTATCTATCTATCTATCAATCTGTCTATCAACTATTTCTATCACCCCTCTCTATCTATCTATCTAGCTAGCTAGCTAGCTAGCTATCATCTATCTAATTTGCTTGCTCCCCATCTCACTTTGAAGTGACTCTGAGTGGTTTACAACATGCCCAATCATTTGTTAAGGCGCTTGCAATTCATTTTATTGTTACAAATTGAAACTTACAAAAATTCAGAGTGAATTTAGGGGACAAAATATCAGGATATTTCCTTAACATTCCTAATGGAAGCAATCTTCCAGGGCTTTCCAAACTCACTGGAAAAAGCCAGGTACCCTTTGGGCAATTGCAGGTAGGTAATATAGGACAATAGCTTTTAGTGTGACTTAAGATTTTCAGTGTTTGAACATATCACTTCCCCCTTTTTATTTAGTTTTCATTTTCTATCATGCCCCATGGACACTTTGGGGAGGAAATCATTTCTTGGCCATCATAATCAGGGATGCACAATTTTATTTTATTTATTTATTTAATTTGTCAACAAGCACAAGGAAACAAGTATCAGTATAGACATGGATACATGAAAAGATGGCACAAATAAATGGATATAAATAAGCAAAACATAGCCATAAATACATAAAATGAATACATATAAATGGGGACAGTAGGACAGGGTTGGTAGGCACGCTGGTGCGCTTATGCACGCCCCCTTAGGGGCATTTTTGCATTTCCACTATTTTGTGGAGGTTGCAACATTGCAATATTGCAACATGAAGACCAAAACAAACAAACAAAAAAGATCCCTTTAGTTTAATGTTACTTTTAAGTAAAATGAAATATAAGCAATAGGATTACACACTAACCATCCATTTAAAATTATTAAATGTAATGATCCAGTACACACATTAAATACTGCAAGACTTTTACAAGTCTTTAGGGGCAGTAGGGGCTTCCAAGGCTTTAGGAAGCTGCTGATTGTGCACCTCTGGTGCAAGTCCAGCCAAGTGTAGTGCAGTTCCATTAGCATTTCATTTTCCTTTTTTATCGCCACCTTTCCACAGGTCAGTTACAGAGCATTTTGCAGACCTCTGGAGCACATCTTGGAAGGCCATTTCTATTTACGAATAGAGCTAGCCCTATGCATTCCATGGCCGGGAGGGGAGGACCAGCAAAGATACATAGCTCCACACAGTATCTAAGGTCACCTAAGTAATTTTAGCACCTAGATAGAAAAATCTACTCAAGCAATAAAACTGAAAATTAACCTTTTTTGCCATTTCATATCAGTCATCTGAGAAGGCAGCTATATCTGAGAGTAGGTTTGGGCTCCAAGTGTAGTAGCAGAAGGTCACTGCTTTTATAGACTGGAATTACCACATGAAAAATAACAACTACGTGGTTTCAGAGGGTACCTGAAGGATCATCTTTTTTTGAAGAGTTTCTACCTGTCCAATTTGATCAAATAGGATGGGCATGCTGTAGATTCCATCAAATAATGTCAGCTGATGTGGACTAGAAGACAGGTGTTTCCCATAGCATTCCCTGTTCTGTGGAACATCCTCCCTCCGGAGATTGGAATGGCCCCAACCCAGAGTTGGGTTCCTACCGGTTCAGATCAGTTCTACCGAGTAGGTAGTAAGCCAGTGGTGACGTCACGGAGTCGGTTCTGGTCCGTGGACGGCGCCATCTTTTTTGTAAAACAATTGGGGGGGGGTTAATTTTTTTGGGTTTTTTTCTTCTGCGCATGCACAGAAGCCGAGTTTCCGGCACTGCGCATTCATTGCCATCTTGTTTTCGGCCTTTTTTTGGGAATTCTTTGGCATTTTTTCTACTGAGCATGCACGCGCCCAAGGTGCGTGCATGCCCATGCAGCACGGGAGGCAGCGAACCGGCAGCGAGG
>JANHFT010002602.1:240773-271501 GCA_032467955.1 Pseudoxenodon macrops | reverse complement strand
GTTAGGTGCATTATATGCGCCAAGGGCCCCCTGGCTACATTGTTAACAGGACAGGTGTCTTGTTTTGTATGTACTCGAACTAGATGTTTTAATGGTTTTTGTATTGAAATGCTTTTTACTGTTTTTATTGTTTTAAAATGTTTTTTAGATTTTAATTGTAGTACGTGTTTCTGAATTGTGAGCCACCCAGAGTCCTTAGCGGAGATGGGCAGCTATAGGAATTAAATAAATAAATGAAAATGAAATGAAAATGGAGTCAAACTGAAGACCTGTGTTGTGAATAAGCATTTTCCTTTTCCCTTTCTTTCACAGGTGGTGCCATTTCAAAACCCCTCACTGATCTCACAGTAGCTGAGTCCCAGAAAGCTATTTTTGAATGTGAAGTAGCCAATCCTGAATCTGTAGGCCAATGGCTGAAAGATGGAAAGCCGCTTACTATGACAGATCGCTGCAAAAGCGAATCTGATGGGTTGAAGCGGAGACTTGTTATCCCAATCAGCAAACTGGATGATGTCGGGGAATATACCTTCAAAGTGGCATCTTCAAAAACATCAGCTAAGCTGAAGGTTGAAAGTAAGTAATCAAGGAAACATGTATTTGTTATCTTACTTGATTCTTGATTTTCTTTTCTGAATTTGAGACTATGTTTCTAAACAGATATATTTCTGGGCACAGTGGATTTATTTTTGAGTGGATATATACAGTATATTCAGTAATTTTAATGTCAGAATCTAACATTGTTAATTCCATCTTTAGTTCCTAAACAGATTGGTATTTTTCATATGTTCCATTGTGAAACAGATAAAAGGCAGTACTAGATAAAGAAGTGTAAGATATAAGTTCCACTCACTGCATAGAAAGAAAAATAAGAGCATAATACAAAATGGATTTTAAGTAGTGTTAAGGTGTGTGTGTGTGTGTGTATGAAGTGAGGCTAGTAAAAGATAACCACCCTATTCCATCCTCCTTAAGGCCCACCCAAATTCTCTTCTGAATGAGAAGGAAGGAGACCAAAAACTGAGCAGAACAATTTCTATGAGCAAGGGGGAGACAGCTGTTGCTTCCTTTTTACCTCATAGCCTCTCCTGGGCTAGACTTTAACTGTACATCTTAGTCCCTCAATTGTGCACAGTTTAACTAGACTCTAGGCTTGAATTTGACTGAATTCTCTCAGACACTTGGCAAAACATGATTAGATAAGAATCTTTATTATAAATTAGAATGAAGACATATTAAGCAGCCTTATCAGTGGGAGTGTGCCATTCCCTTCTCATGCCCACAGAAAGCTCAACCCATTTTGTCTTCTCCAGGCCTATCTCACATTGTACGGTTGTTCGTACAAGTGACATTTCTGTCCTGAGAATCACCAGCTCCTCCCTTATTTTTCACATCATTTTATAAAGTCTGGTTACAATATTAGATTTGCATTACACATGTAACTATTCATTTTATAATTCTGTGTCTCTTCTTTTTGAATAGCTGTCAAGATCAAAAAGACACTAAGGAACCTGACTGTGACAGAAACACAAGACGCAGTATTTTCAATAGAACTTACTCACCCGAATGTGAAAGGTGTTCAGTGGATTAAAAATGGTGTCGAGCTACATTCTAGTGACAAATATGAAATCAAGGTGGAAGGAACTACCTACACACTGAAAGTGAAGAACTGTGCGGTAGTTGATGAATCAGTTTATGGTTTTAAACTGGGAAGAATAGGAGCAAATGCAAGACTCCATGTTGAAAGTAAGTCAACCTAGTAGACTGAAGTAAATTTGATGGCATTAATACTCAAAGGACAAGAAGCACAACTGCTCTTAATAAGCATATTCATTCACACTCTCTTACTGTATCCTGGAGATTCTCGGAAAAAGAGATAATTGTAACAGCACAGTGGTGCCTCTTTCAACTGCCTCCATTTTAAACTCTGAAAGGCCACCCATTACTTGTCCCTTTTCTAAGGCCAATATCTTAGTTGGGAATTAAAATCAAGTATCATGACTAAACGTTTGCTAATTTCTTCCTTCAGCTGTTAAAATCATTAAAAAGCCAAAGGATGTGACTGCTCTGGAGAATGCTGTTGTTTCCTTTGAAGTGAGCGTATCTCACGATGCTGTGCCTGTGAAATGGTTCCACAAAAACATCGAGCTCAAGCCAAGTGACAAATGCAGAATGAGTTCTCAAAGGAAAGTTCATAAACTGACCCTGCAGAATATCTCTCCTGCTGATGCTGGAGAATACACAGCAGTTGTGGGACAACTGGAGTGCAAAGCTAAGCTTTTTGTGGAAAGTAAGTTGGCTTTTTTTTAAAGGCTTCTGCCTAAAATAGATTTTAAGTGCCATTACCAAATGTCACACTGGAAGACATTTGTCTCATTTCCTTTTTAATGTTACCTTCCACAGCGGTACACATTACAAAGACCATGAAAAATATTGAGGTTCCAGAGACTAAAACTGCCTCTTTTGAGTGTGAGGTGTCTCATTTCAATGTACCTGCTGTGTGGCTGAAAAACGGAGTGGAAATTGAAATGACCGAGAAGTTTAAAATAGTCGTTCAAGGGAAGCTCCACCAGCTCAACATCGTGAATACCAGCAGTGAAGATTCTGCGGAATACACCTTCATCTGTGGGAATGATAAAGTCAGCGCAACCTTAACTGTCAAACGTAAGTTTGAAACTGGAAAGAAGAAAGGGTATTTTATAGAAGCAAAGATGATCAGGCCAGCAGAGTGTCTTGAACAAAAGCTAGAGCAAGCAAAAAATCTAGAACAGAAATGGGCTGCTTTCCTTTGGTCTGAGGGTTGACCATGCTTGGTGGAACTGTAGGGAGTCCCTACATTTCTTAGTGGCCATTCCAATCTTGACAGAGTTGAATGAAGAATGAAATGCAGCAAACAAATAATTAAACCTTTCTTGAGGGAAGGATTTGAACAATTGGTTTTTATTCCTCCAGTTATACGTTGCAGTTATATATCTATTATTATTAGCCACTAATTCTAATCAGTTATCTAGGTCAACAACACTGAATCAGTCTTTCACTGATTATTTCTTTTCCACAGCTGTCCTGATTACATCTATGCTGAAAGACATCAATGCTGAAGAGAAAGATACAATCACTTTTGAAGTCACTGTCAATTATGAAGGCATCACATATAAATGGCTGAAGAATGGGGTGGAAATAAAGTCCACGGACCGATGCCAGATCCGAACAAAGAAACTTACACATTCACTCTCAATAAGGAATGTCCATTTTGGAGACACTGCTGAATATACATTTGTTGCTGGCAAAGCAGCATCAGCAGCAACTTTATATGTGGAAGGTATTCCCTCTTTTTGTACACTTTATAATTTTTGGTGTGTTTACATAGATGTGTTCAGGGAGGAAGCTGCCCAGTGACTCAAGCTGTATTTATTCATATCAAGACAGGCCTACACATGATCCTCAGCTAAGACACATTGATTCAGCATAGATTAGCTTTCAGAAACTATAATATTGGATTTGTCTCAATAGCTGGTCTAACATTAGTCAACAATGATCTATATATATATATATATGATCGTATATTGAATTGATAAGCTATAATTGAAACTTGTTTCCAACATAGGCAGCTGTAACTAAACCAAGCAGCATCAAATTCACCATAGTTTTCATAAACCACAAAATCATCACTTTCAGATCCAGACCATTCTAGAATATTCTGTTTTATTCCATAGTTGGGAAACCATAATTTTTGCTTCAGTTGTGGTTGCCCTTTTCTTATCTTTTTCTTCTTCAAAATTAACTGTGGGAAATTGCCAAGGATCTATCAGTCTTCCTACCTCCACTAAACCTTGATATAAACTATTTTTTCTGTTTATTTATTTTATGTCATTAAGATAATATGACTAGGTCATATATGGGTGAAATATAGGACTCTCGGTCACTTTGTTAATATTTAATCCTAGAAGAAAGAGTAACTTTTTTTTACATAACTTAAAATAGGTTGTATACAGATTAATTTAATACTGCAAGATGTCTGTAATCTGTACTTGAATTCTGTGGTACCAAATATATTCTTTTATCTCTGTTGAAAGTTTTCCTAAGTTTTGTTTCTGAATCTCCCCAAAATGTATCCATTCACCCACTTCCAAATTCCTCTCTCTTCAATTTTGTCCTCCTTATGGAATATAATAGAGAGGGGGTGCCCTATGTTCAATCATCTAATCATCAAAAACTGAAGCAGTGGTTAATGAGACTTTTCAATTTGTTCAACATGCAGAATAGCTTTGGTAGAGGCAAAAAGGCTTGTTCATCTCTTGGCTAATTAAGCAAAGATATGAATGTCCAAATACAGATAACATGCACAATTACAGGGTACTTCCTGTACTGGAAGTCAGATACTAGAATTTTCTATATGTATATTAATAATTGAAATTATTCTTATCTGCTTTTAAAATTGTACGTAATATTAAGAGTCGTTCACTCCCTCCCGCCTGGGAATTATGGTAAATTGCAGGCTATGTCAGCTGACTCTAGCTGCAGTTCAGCAATTCAAATCCCATCAGGCTCAAGGTTGACTCAGCCTTCCATCCTTCTGAGGTCGATAAAATGAGAAGCCAGATTGTTGGGGGCAATATGCTGACTCTGTAAACTGCTTACAGAGGGCTGTAAAAGCACTATGAAGCGGTATATAAGTCTAAGTGCTATTACTATGGTTAATAATTCAGAAAAACAAGGAAAACAAGGAAGAAGTAAAATAAATAGGACAGGATTCCAGTGCAGAACAAAAAGAAACTGTAGTAACTCCATAAATAAGGTGATATTTAATTGCCTCCATCTACCAATAGAATAGATTCCACTTCTACTTGCAACTTCTAGCTGTCACCCTATTTGTTCTAGAATTTAGAGCATTATATACTTTTCACAACAGATGGCTGAGTCATATAGGCCATTGAAGGGGAGAGAAAGAAGCAAGATTCATATGACAATACATAATTTATAATTATTAATCTTTTTGACTCATATTAGCTATTGATACCAGCTTGCATTGACTTTTCTAGCCCGCCATATTGAATTTAGAAAACACATCAAAGATATTAAAGTGGTGGAGAAGAAAAGAGCTGTTTTTGAATGTGAAATCTCAGAACCTGACATTTCTGTTCAGTGGATGAAAGATGGGCAGGAGCTTCAGCTTGGAGACAGGTAATTTCTTTAGAGTTGCATCTTCTTTATTATGTGGACACACAACTTGTGAACTACTGATGAAAACTATGCAGAAGCTGTCTAGATAACGAATACAGATTTTACATCTTTTTCGGCCAGTCTGCCATACTCTTTACCTATTTTTCAAGTTTGTAACATGTCAGCTCTCAGGAAAAAAAATTAGTCATAATTCTTGATTGCTGTATTTGTTTCTTCTTTCACAAACTTTAGGATCAGTGCAGTGCAGAAACATCCCTAGATTTTGATTATTAATTTTACATGTCTTCGTCTCATGTACAAGCTAATTTTAGCATTTGAGAAAAGTAAGCCAGCTGTTTGAGTCAGCTGATTATGGGTATCACAAAATGCAATTGATCATTAGTTATGTAATTAATTATTAAGTAAAACTAGCAGATCCAAAATATTTCAGTTAGTGTGAAATATGCTACCTTTTGCTTGCCTAACTTAATCTAGCCATATTATCTACCACCTGCGTGGATTTATTGCAATCTTTTGGGTAGGGAATATTGAGATGATTCCTTGCTGTGAGCAGGGAGTTGTCATAGGATAAAGAAGACAAAAGGAGTTTCCATGAGCCAGCTGATCTTATGCATCATCCTTCAATAGATTGGGATAACTTTTTAACAATTTGGGGGAGGGGGCAACTGAAATCTATACTGAGCAGGGTGGAAATATCTGATGCCACCAAGGAGGATTGAAGCAAACATTTTAGGGTCATTTTTTCTGTCTACAGATCTTTAAAAAAACCTTCTGTTAAACCTACTTGAGTCCTACAAACTAGTTTTCCATTGCTTTTTGCTTCCATTCCTGCTGAATTTACGGTAATTTTGTCTTGGAAGTTCTGAAGTGAGAGTGTCTGGGGGGGAAAAAAGGCACTCAAGAGCTGTCTATTCTGAAAGTTGTAAACCCCTGCATTAAGAAATTAAAATGTGAATATGTTTACTTGTTCTAGATAACTTAGGGATTAAAGAGTCACCTTCTGTGGGATGGGAGGCCATATAAATTTTATAAATAAATAAATAAATAAATGCACTATCTGCAATATGTGGTGTCTGTTCATGATTAGATTTATGCATTGTCCTGCAAACTAGAGCTCTAACAATTGCCTGCCATTTCTTGGTTCTTTTTGACTATGAACTTCAGAAGTTTATGAAACCATACCAACTTTTCTAAAATATTTAAGAACAACTTTCTAAAAGTTCTTATTCTCTTTTCTGAATGTGCTTTTAGAGTAAAAGTTCAGCGGGAAAGGTTTGTTCATCGTCTTCTGATTACAACCACAAAGATGTCTGATTCAGGGAAGTACACAGTAGTGGCTGGAGGAAATATGTCCAATGCTAATTTGACAGTGGAAGGGCGTGATATTCGCATCAGAAGCCTCCAGAAAAACGTTCAGGTATGGCATTTCAGGTCTGATAAGAGAAATTATTGCTACCATGCAATAATACACAATACAATAAGTGACAATGCAATAAAAAAGTCATATTACCAACAACAATAATATACACATATAATATAAAACTGCATTCAAGCAATTGTGAAGAATGTTCAATTTCTTCAGGGTAACAAGAGATGATGCTCAGAGCTGAACATTTAGCCCGAGCCTCATTCCCAAATCTCATATTTTATTATTTTGAAAATGCGTGGCAAAGGACTGGCAGAACCAGAGGAGAGAGCATTGCTAATATATATTGAACATGATGCCTTTTAAATGAAACAATAACTTGTTTCTTCAGCAATAAGAGTTGCTGTCATTCACAAAGGAAGTGAAACAAATGAGGAAATATTATATTTTATAGTATCTTTAAAGAATGCTGACTTATATTTTGAGCAACCTGTTAGTTTTCAGATATTATGTCAATGTTACATTTTACTGCTGGAAAAGGAACACATATATGTAAACATAACTATGTCGGATAGCCCACCAGTATTTAAACAGTGTTATAAAAAAGGAAGGAAGGAAGGAAGGAAGGAAGGAAGGAAGGAAATGAGAGTCCTCAGAAATAGTCTAGTAAGAACATATGACCAGTGACTTCCAGTGATTCTGGAATGCTGAAATGGACAGAAGGAAGAAAATGGGGGCTTCAGAAGTAGAATTGTCTAGCTTGAACCTTACAGCTTCTAGGATTTTGCAGTTGCAAATATGGTAGACGTTAGTAGGATTAGAATATATCATAAATAGAAAAGTTTCTTTCATCACTAAATGGTGAGATTATACCAAGTGGAATGACACTCCCCCCAGACACACAAAGGAGTCTGTTTACCTTCTGTTGTCTTCAAACAATATTCCATGTATATCCTAAACATTACTGCAAGGCTTTGTTTTAAGCCAGAAGCAGTCCTGGCAGGAACATTTTATTATTTTCTCATTATTGTAATTCAACCTCAAAGAAACTAATGTCCTATCATTGTTACATTCAGAGAGAGAGAGAGAGAGTAGAACCATTGTAGTATCTCTGTCACTTGTTTTAATTTGTAAGGAAAGGTTTGAAGGAGAAAGACTCTCTTCAGTTATTGGTTTTCTATACAATTTTAAATCAAGGCCAAGAAACAAGGATTTCCGAAAGAGACCCATGATCGACTTATATTGTCCTATTATCTTGGCTTCAGGGTTATTGTAATCACATAAAGGAGAAGGCACAAAGAAAAAATCTTGCATTCTATATGTCATCCCTAAATCATGTTACAAATATCCTTTTACAGATTAGTCAGAATTTGAAAAGATAGATTGCCACATATTTTCAGGAACATAGTTCAAATTATGTCAGGATTTTAAAACAATGAACATTTTGCTGAACTGAACCCATCAACTCGTATGCCACAAGTTCTTCCATGTGAGTGTTTTTGTTGAGCCACTAGAATGTATTTGTGCAAATGATTTTGAAAATAAGAAAAATACAACATATTATTATTGTTTTGGCTGAGATAAGTTATACAGTAAATTCAGTTTAAAACCCAAAAGAAATAATAAAATGCAAGCCCTTCGTTTGATTAATAAATTAATTAGGTGGCACACTCTTGACTGGATTAGCACATGGCCAGTATAAATTTTTTCTTTTATAAATTGCTGTTAGTTAATAATACAGCATAAAGGGGAAAATATAGTAAAAGAAAAAAAGGAAGCAATAGAACAGCAAAATGATAGATATAGGATTCCCATCAGAGGTGGATTCTGAATCTTCTTACTGCTGGTTCGCTCAGGGTTGGGCTTCGAGCGAGCACGCAAAGCGCACGAGCGAGCGCACGTGCAGCAGTCAAAAACCAGCTTCTGTGCATGCGCAGAAGCAAAATCCAAGATGGTAGCGCCCACAGAGTCACCGACAGAACCGGCTCTGTGATGTCATCACGGAGTTACTACCTACTCTATAGAACCGGATAAAACCAGTAGGAACCCACCTCTGATTCTCATACATATGTATACAATTTTATACAATAGTTTCAATAAAGGATGATCATATTCCATTGTAAAGCACTTGGGAGAATTGTTAAGACTGATCTGCCTTCTGTCTTTCTCAATTTTACTTGCCACATTTAAGCATAGAGGAACACAGATAGATTTAATTTAGGTTAGTCATTATTTTCTTTGTTGGAAAGAACATTTTTATATTTCTTTGGAGCTAAAATTGAATAAGATAAGACTGTTCACACAGCACAGTCCAGCTCTGGACTGGTAGGACTTAATCAAATTCAGTCAGATGAAACAATTTCATCTTCTGATTGCCTTTTTCTAGGAAATTTATTTTTAGAATCCTAGTTTTGTACTAAAGTTTATCTGTTTTTTACATGTGCACAACATTATCAAATGAGGATATATACTGCAGTGCATAAAATATACTGCATAAAATACTATGATGAAGGTCCCCATTTATAAAAAAGAATTTGTAAAATGAGAATGAATTATATGATATTGAAATATATAACTTTTTAATAAATTCAGTGCTTGTTTTGTCTGATTGCATAGCTGAAAAAGTAATATATCTATCTTATGTGATGCCAAGGGCAAATCAGTTTCATTTCCATTTGAGAACTCAAAATACTAGTTATAAGGTTTCTATTCACAAAACTCTTATTATCTTTCTGTTTAACTGACAGGTTCTTGAGAGGCAGCGCGCTGTAGTAGAGTTTGAAGTCAATGAAGATGACATTGATGCTCACTGGTACAAGGATGGAATTGAGATCAACTTCCAGATTGAGGAAAGATACCATTATGTGGTTGAAAGACGTGTCCATAAGATGGTCATCACAGAAACTAGATATACAGATGCTGGAGAATATACGCTTTTAGCTGGAAAAAATAGGAGTTCCATCACTCTTTATGTAAATGGTAAGATAGAGGTTTATTTTAATATAAATATTTTGTTTTAACCCCTGTACCCCAGGTGAATATGTTACATGCTCTAGCTCTCTTTCTATGTTACTTTTTAAAAACTTTTATTCAATTACACATGAGCAGAAAAATTATCATATTATTAGTGTCCATGTTCTCCATATCACTTCCTGCATTTTAATCCGCCTGCCTGCTGAAAATCTTCACATCAGTGGAATTGTTCTATCATAACCTTTTTACTGATGTACGTAAGACACTTGCATATTGCCAAGAACAGATAACCCAAGTAATCAGTGCAATTCACGTGTTTATTATGTTAATATATTATTGAAGACCACCTGAAAGGCTTTGTGGCTGAACTCAGATGCATTGAGATTCATTCTATCAAAATAGGATGAACCATGCTAGAAAAATTCAGATGATGATGATGATTTCTTGTTTGATTTTCAGCTCCTGAGCCACCTAAGATTGTAAAGGAGCTCCAACCAGCCACTGTAGAGTCTGGGAAACCAGCCCGATTCTGTGCTATTGTGTCAGGCAGACCTCAGCCCAAGATCTTCTGGTACAAAGATGAGCAGCCTCTTTCTCCAGGCTTTAAAGTGAAGTTCCTTCACGATGCCCAAGAGTACACCTTGTTGCTGATTGAGACTTTCCCTGAAGATGCTGCCATATACAAAATTGAAGCAAGGAATGACTATGGCGTTGCCACCTCTTCAGCTTCCCTTTCAGTGGAAGGCAAGTTCTTGGAGTTCTCTGTCTCAAGGCTTTCTGAAATATGTTGCCCATATTGTATTATGTGTGCTTTTCCATGGAAAGGTAATAATCGCTTTTAATTTTTTCCCCTTTAGTTCCAGAAGTTGTTTCTCCCGACATAGAAGTGCCAATTTATCCACCGACCATTATTACACCACTCCGTGATGCTATTACATCTGAGGGACAATCCACTTTCTTTCAGTGCAGAGTTACTGGGACAGGTTAGTTGTACTTTTTGATCATCATCGTCGTCTTTTAACAGCCCCATAATCCCTTGTGGGGTGGAGTCTGGATAACTGAATGGAGCTAGCAGAGTATTTTAATGGCCAGATACCTTTCCTATCACCAATGTGGAGTTTTGTTCAGCAGATATATTCTCTTTGATTGGAAGGCAAAATACTCAGTTGAAATCAAGCTTCTCTAAATAATACAGATATAACTCTGTCTAATAAGAGTTATCTATATCTAATCAGCTAATTGAAACTTTTCTGTAATGTAAAACATTATAAAACCAGTGAAAAGTATTTTACCATGTTTTCTTGGCTTCAAACTTCAAAATATTGATGCATTGATAACTAATAATCTTAAATGGTACTGTGAGCCTGAAGAATAATTACTGGTAGGATTGTTTTAAAAGATCATTTTTTCCATACATTTGGATGCTAATTCTCTCCCGTCCTCTCTCTCTCTTTCTCTCTCACACACATATTCAGTGTGTATGCATTTGGTTATACATCCTCATGTACAAATTATGTGTGTGTCTGTGGACAATTGAAACCAGCCCGAGTCTCTTCCAAACATTATCTTGTCTCACAGAACATAAGGAATTTTTGGCCCTCTTTACTTATATTAATAGGTCTTGCCTATTTCCTTCAAGGCCATCTCTCTGATTGCTTCAATGCCTTCTTAGTTACAAAAGTTGTAATGGAGAATGAGGATAAATGTATCTTTGATTAATTAGCCTGCACCAGTCTTCCATAAATCCATAAGCTGGCAATTGTGTGAGTTGCTGTCCCAGTATATCCGGAGGGTTGTAGAAATGGAATAGCGCATGATGCTCTGACTATGGTTACTACTAAAATGGCCTTGTAAAATTTTAACAAGATTTGCAAATAACGCTTCCATTTTTCTGGGCCCTATAATGATAGCTACTGACAGGAAAAAGGACACATGGGAAAACAATGCAAAGGCAGTAAGAGAGTGGGGAGATCTCAGTATAGGGTTTTCATAGCCAATATCCATTTTAATTCTGACCAGGATAATATAACAAGATCCCAGTGTTTTCATTAGTTTCCTCATTAAGAATGACAAAAAAAACTCAAAAAGGCATTTTCTTTTCTTTCACATTTTATTTGCACTGGAACAGACCTCAAAATAGCGTGGTATAGCAAAGACAAAGAAATCAAGCCATCCCGCTTCTTTAGGATGACCCAGTTCGAAGACACTTACCAGCTGGAGATTGCAGAAGCTTACCCAGAAGACGAAGGAATTTACACCTTTGTTGCCAGCAATCCTGTTGGCCAGGTGTCAAGTACAGCTACTCTCAGGCTGGAAGGTACAATGCGGTGTCTACAACAGAACCTGCCCTGCATTAATGTGCATGTGTTTAAAGATTAATACTCATTCATAAACCTACATGTAATTGTCTTCCATGTTCATGTCTTCTAATTCAAATAACCATTCCCATTGTCTGATGTCCCTGGTATCCATGTTCTCTCCCAGGTACAAACTTTGCCCACTTCACATTGTTTCAGTGTTCCATTCATTTCACTCTTCCATTCTGTTTCCAATTAGCATTTAGTCTGGACCAAAAAGAGCATTTTAAAAATCCTCTTTATCATGAGTAGCTTTTTTTTTTCATTTCCATAACTGAAAGCAAGCAAGCAGGCAAGCAGGCAAGCAGGCAAGCAAGCAAGCAGAATCCAGATAAGACTGCTGACTTCGTATCTTTATTTCATTTCAGTTATTTCATTTTCCCCCGTACTTTATACTATAGACCATCTTTAATTTTGTGACTGCTGTTGTTCAAAAGCAAAAGCCCAAAAATGCTTTCTCTGGAGACAAAATGATCACACCAAGAATTGTGCACTATTGTAAATACAAGAAAAGGGAAGACGTAGGATTATTTTTCTTCTTTGCCATCTCAAGTGTGCAAAAGCTAATCTAAGATGAGTTTTAAAAAGAATGTCTGAGGATGAGGAAATTGCTTCTTTTTGGTCTGCATGTTTACATCTGTCATTTTGTTACATTTCCATATTAATCTGCACTTTAAAAAAAATCTGGTCCAAACATAGCACATAATATGTATTTCAACGTTTATTTCCTCTCAGAATTGGCATATAAGTAAAAATATGTATTTTGACCATTGTAAATTGACAAGAACTGTAGTGTAATATATAGAGAAAAATGGAATATAGTGGATAGATTGGATCCTCAATTTATTTCAGGAAATGTAAATGCAATAATGTTATATGATCACTCTCAAAACATCATAATCCAAGCTTCCCAAATAGAGCATGGCAGTATCAGCTGTTCAAAGAATTTGGTTCAGATATCCCACAAAGGCTACCTTTGGATATATGCTATGATGTACTAAATGTATATATATATATATATCATCAATGTTGATTATATAGACATCATGGTCAATATTGACCTGCCATGATGTATGTAAGTATATATAATCAATGTTGACTATATATACATCATGGTCAATGTTGAACAATGTGATATGATGTGTGTGTGTGAGAGAGATCAATTTTGACTATATATACAACATGGTCAATGCTGACCTGCCATGATGTATGTGTGTATATAGACAATGTTGACTATATATACATCATGGTCAATATCGGACTGCTGCTGTGATGTGTGTTTATATATGGTCAGTGTTGATTATATATACACCACATGGTCAATGCTGACCTGCCATCATGTATGTGTATATATAGTTAATGTTGACTTTGAGTTGATGGCTGCCTTGAGTAGTTAGATATTATTAATATAAATGACATTCATTTTATGCAAGACAAATAGGACAAGGAATGTCCACTTGAGCACAAAGAGGTACATTAGCATTCCAATGTGTTTAAAAAAAAACAAAGGAGGAATTCAATAGGTAATGTACCTAAGTTTCTACCACATCTTTAACAAGAATTTAGGGGAAAGAATCACTCGTAAATCAGATGTGAATGTTTGTCAAAAGTAATAATCAGATTGGAGACTGGAGACCTTTGATCCCATACTGAATCCCAATTTTTGTTTGGGGTTTTTCAATGATAAATGTTGTCAGCAGGGAAAGGAGGAGTATAATGGAAGACTGGTAGGAGAACAAGAGAATGCTGAGTAGGTGTAAGCAATTAAAAGATGACATGCTTCTTTTCAGGGTTTAAGGTTGAAGAAGGTACCTCCTATTCCCAAAGGCATGTTTCTTCATCTGTTTCCATTAAGAAGGAATCCATTGGCCAAAGGCCCGCCTTTATCCAGCCCATTTCAAGCTGTAGCGTATGCAGCGGGGAAACAGTCAGATTCCAAGCCAGGGTTTCTGCCAGGCCAAGCCCAGAGATCCTCTGGTTTCATAACCATCAGCTAATGTTGCCATCCAAAGATGTAGTTTTCCATTTTGATGAGCCGACCGGCACAGCCATATTGATAATAGTAGATGCTTTCTCAGAACATGCTGGGCAGTATTCTTGCCAAGCCAGAAATAGTGCTGGAGATGCAACTTGTACAGCTACACTTACAGTGACCACTGAAGGTAAACCCCCATTTTTCTTCCTAGGGATTCAGTTTGTTGCATAAACCACACATTCCAGATTGTGACTAATGACACCCCCCCCTTTCCTTATTTCACACTTCTTTAGATGTACCGTCACTAATGTGGGTAGAATTCTAGCCGTAACCAAATAAAGCACTCTTCTCTACTCTTCTTTCAAGTGTCCTATTGTTTAGCGTTTGCCTTCCTAGCTCTATATTTCAGAGTCAACTCCCTGATTTATAAAACTAAATAGATGCACACTTCAAGATAGGGAGGTGTTGGCAGTTGGTCAAATTCTCTGAGGTTTGCTCTACTCGGTTTTAAAAGGAAAACATGGGGACCAAATGAGAGATGGCAGTTGTTCTCTTGGGGATCGTAAGCACCTTCAAATTGCCATGGACCAATGTCGCAATGAAAAGAAGAAACAAATGCTCCTCCTATCAGCATGAACATCCTTCATTTTTCATTCATCCTTCATTTGTGGCTGGAGTTTCGTATGTATTATGCTTCCTACCAAAAGTGCCCTAATGAATGCACCTGGCATGCCGGCCATACCAAAAGAAGATGACATGTTTTGTTCTCATCACCTGTGATATGTAATTTTGTTTTTAATTGGGCGATTTAAAGGGAATTCAGTATTAATCGTATGTTTTGTTACTTGATTACACAGTGCAAGCCCTAGATAGGCAAAGTTCTGGGAAAGATGTAAGAAAATCTGTCCAGGACAAATCAGAACTTTACATTGCTTCCCCTTTTGCAAAGAAGGAAAGCCAAGTTTATGTAAAGGAAATTCAGTCAATGCAAGAGCCTTCAAAAGAAACGCTTGTGCAGGTGTTTGGTGGAACTTCAACTTGGAAAGCTGCAGCTGGGAAAGAAGCAGGGACGCTCCAGTCTACAATCATAACTCAGAAATCGGAAAGTGCCAAAATAGATACAACCTCAAGTCAAGTAGAAAGAGAGACTGCTCCAAAGATTCTTCTGAAGCTTCATGATCTCACTGTGAGATGTGGTGACACTGCTCAGTTTATGTGTGCTTTTGAAAGCGAGAACTTCAATGTAATTTTATGGACCCACAATGGAGAAATGCTTCAAGAGTCCAAAAGAATAAGAGTGTCACAAAGTGGAACTGTTCTGTTTCTCACCATTCTTAACGTCCAACTTCTAGATCAAGGATTATATAGCTGTACTGTTCGTAACGACTATGGAGAAGTAACAACAACTGCTATACTAACTGTAGAAGGTGGTTATTCTGATTTTTTAACCTTGTGTTACTTAACCTCATTATGGCTCATCACCTCAGCACCTATGGCTTCGGTGCTAGCATCTGATTTAGTCTTAATTTTCAATCCCACTCTCCCCCTAGCCTCTATCTTTAGGCCTTGGTTCCTAAAACATGTGCATGCTTATTTAATCTGTGTAACTTGCTTTCATGCCTCTTGAAAGCAAGTGTATTATTTTCCAAAAAGAAGATCTAATCTGTTCCAGGAAATTGAAAAGTGCTCTGTAGAAAGTAAAATAGAAGGATTAGATTTTTAAAGTTAATATTTATTGGAAAATTAACCTTTAATTTAGCTGTTCTTGCTTTGGCAGATACTGTCTTCAAGCAGATGTAATCATACTCTGAAGCATGTTTAATTTATATAACTCGTTTTTATTTTAATGGACAATTTTTCTGTTAGTATCTATACAGATTTTCTTTCAAAATCAGAATCCTGGAAACGTAATCAACACAAATGCCAATTACTTTTCTTTCCTTTTCTGTTCCACATTAGATGATTATGCTATTAAGTCTTCCCTTCTGGTTAAATCCCTGTTTCTTTTTCAGTACCGTTAGTAACATAATGCAAATTGAAAATTTTCCACTCCTGACAGATTATATCTGAATAATAATTTGTATTCTTCTGAAGGCTGAGCATTCCTTTTTCCTCTTTTGGTTACAAATGACCTGGAAGTACATTCAAAAGAGCAGGAATACCATCCTGAAAACAACAGAAAATTTGTATTTTTAATCCATTCAGTTAGCTCCTTCCAATTGATTTTTCCAATGCATTTCTATATCTGCATTCCAGGCTGTGAGAAAGAAGCTTTGATGCCATGATAACATTTGTAAATTTAATATGAATCTACTCCTGACTCTCTCGTATCTATGATCAAAAAAATTCCAAAGAACGGCAACAAGAAAATAGACAAAGATATATTTCTGAATATGTGAATCTATTCTAGTTCCTTTGATATCAAAGGACAATGGCATTTCCCCCCTAAAATGTGGAACAGAATAGTAAATGGTATAAGATCTTATTGCTTTTGCACTAACACGCTGAACATTTCACACCATAGTAATAACTTTATACATATGTGTGTGTATATCTTTCTACATTGAGATTTTGAGTGCTACAAAACCTCTAATCTTATCCTAACTTTATTCTTACCTAGCTAAAGAAGCACAAGCCAGGACAGTAACAAAAATTACCCTTGAATCAGATACTAAAAGTATAAAATCAGTCAAAGAGTCTCAGTTTAAAGCAGCCTATGAATACAAGGAAGAATCCTCCACAGAAACTTCAAGTGTGACAGTATCGTCAGCTCAAACGATCAAACAAAGGACCCAAGATTACTATCCTGACATAGTGCCCTGCGAAGAAGACATTGCAGCACCTAACACCACCGTACCAGTCTTCCTTGAATCTCTGCCCCCAGAAACCTTGGTCAAAGAAGGAGATGATGTCTCACTTTTCTGTGTAATCAAAGGTGTTCCCACACCTTGTGTCATCTGGCTGTTTAATCAGTTGATAGTTGAGGAGTCTGCTTTATGCTCTTTAAGACATGATGGTCCCCTATGCAGTTTAAAATTACTGAAAGTTAATGAGAATCAGAGAGGTATATACAAGTGCAGAATAATTAATTCTGCAGGACAAGCCGAGTGCAGCACACATCTGAGAGTGACAGGTTGGCAACTGCATGTTCCTTCCATATACAATCTCCTATTGCACTGAAACCTGCTTGCTTCTCAATACATGATATATACTGTAAAACAACTACAGATCCATGAATATTTTTTCATCACGTTATATTAAAGGCATGTTAAAGGCATGTTGAAATTACCCCACCTGCCCCCAAAAGAAGAAGAAACCCTTTTATAAGGATTGTGTGGATGAATAGAACACTCTTTAGTTTCACTTTTTATAGACTTAACTGGGCATCTCCTGGCATGCACACGTCTGTATGTTTGTGTGATTTCTTTTTCTTATAGCAACGCATCATGAAGTGTTTTTCCGTCAGAGTATTCAAGTGTTTCTTTCTTTTTTTCTTTATTACAGATCTAGAAAAAGTTATTCAGGAGAAGATAGAGCAGCAGATTGAAATGGAAGTTAAAGGTACAGTTTCAAAAGGATGTTATGCTACATTTTAGCGTAAAGGTTCTGTGACCACTTTAAAAAGCCTATAAAAGCAAAATTTTATTCTGAGACATTCAAATATGTTGCATGTTTTGGGTTTTTTTTTTGTGTCTAAATATGCTCTAGACATTTTGCACTACAGAGAAGTACGAGTTTTAAATTAGATTGAAAGCTTTCATTTTATAGGTCTGCCATTTTTATTTTCAGTACATGCTATGCAGCTGGTTGCAAAAGCTTTCCTTTTACATATCTCCTTCTAATGCATGAGGACCCTTACAATTCCACTGAATTTCTAATCATAATTTAAAACATTACATTAATTTGTCAGTAAAATTGGGGTGGCATTTGTTTTTGAAGTGGTTTTATGCAAGAAAATAAAGTGACCGATTTTCATTGTGCCCTCCTGTTGTATGCATTTAATTCTCCACGGTAGATTTCTTACCTTGGCTTGCAGATAGACTAGTTGGTTATTGTTGCTTGCTCCTTTTTTCTTTCTTTTCTTCTTTTGCATTACATTGTGAGGTTAGCAGCTGTATTAGTTCGAATAAACGCCTTCTCATTTTAGTAAATTATTTATAGTTAATTTTGAATAGTTTTGAAAATAGTATTTTTAAATTGTTTGGCCATCGTAACTCACAAAGAGCTCAGAAAGGGCGTTTATTCTATTGTCTGCAAGTCAGGTAAGAATCTTCCCCCCCCTTTGAAAACAAAACATATAAATTAAATAAAAAAGCTTTTGGGGCGGTAAAACATGCACTCACAAGAACATGTCCTTTTGAGATTCATTTTTACTTGTTGCTGAAGAAATTTTCCACAGTTGGAAGAAAGAACCGACAATGAACGATTTTCAAGTCAGAATCATTAAAACAGAACAAGTGTTGCGTTTATTCGAACAAATATGGTGAGTGAATTTTTTTTTATGAATTTGGGATGAATTTGTAGCATGCTCATTATTCATTTTTTTCTCTATTTGATGGAAGAGCAAAGTGTGCTGCAATATAATGTTATTCTCTTGCAGAATTGTTCTTTGGTGAAGAGCCTGAACACACAGCAGAAAAGTCAATTGATGAAGAAGAAACCTTTGCTGATTCAGAAGATCTTCTGAGATCTTTTTCTGACCAGATGTGTGCAAGTAGAATCAAAACTATGGCCTCTTGTCCTGAGAAACTGAAACCTTCTTTCCTACAAAAGTTAAAATATCAGTCAGTTTTGGTTGGAGAACCAGTTGTTTTTCAGTGCAAACTAAGTGCTTATCCATCACCCAAAGTCACGTGGTTTCATAATAACAAACAAATCCCCCAAAGTCTACGAAAAATAATAAAAAATGAGAACTATATGGATATGCATGATTCCAGACTAGAAGTTAAGGATGTTCTGGAAGAGGATTCAGGGAGCTACAAGATTTTTGCTATTAATAGCGAGGGTTCAGCAGAGTCCATAGCATCTTTGTTAGTAAATCAAGGAAATGAACAAAATGCCAAATATCTAGAGTTTCTAAGAAAGTCAAAATGCACCCATGAACATATAGAACATATGATGCAGAAAAAGAGAGGTGATAGGGTTAAAGTTGACCTAAGATGTATTGGTTCGCCATTTGATAAGAAACAGGAGACTGAGAAGACTTTAACCAATTTGTCTCCTACCAAAGGAAAGGTAAGGACAATTAGTTTTGAAAATACACCGTCTTTAAGACAGGAACTTACATATGACAATGATTGGATAGGAAAAAAGCATTTGGTTAGGATAGGAAGTGACAAAGAGTCTTTGCTTGATGAGGAGATCAGGCTGAAGCTACAGCGTCTTCGTGAGGCAAAGAAAGTTATGTTAGAAAAGAAAAAGGCATCAATTGAAGCGCAATATGTGAACACTGTTGGCTTTAGGAATAAGAGGAACCCATCAACTCCTCCAGTCTGCCTGGTAGGTCAGGTACGAACAAAGAGGGCTGTCTTTCAGACAATTGAGCAAATCAATGAAAAGAACACACCACACCCAGAAGATTTGATCATAGGACATTCCAATAGAAAGCTTGAGAAAACTTCAGAAAAGTTTCATGTTAGAATGGAACAAATTCTTGGCCTTTCTACGTCTTTCCAGGCTCCCCCAGAGTCAGACGAAAGAAGCAGTGCAGGAAATATCTTCCAAAAAGAAAAGATCTTTAGTGGAGGAATGAAACAGGAAATTCTAAAACCAGTTTCACCACCAGAAAAGAATACTAGATGGATAGGTTATACTGACGTCCAAGCATTAGAAACAAAAACGGATACCCAATTAGAGGAACATGCTAAAGATTTCACACCTATAACATCTGCTAAGAAAACCCCTTCCCCTCTGGTTTGTGTACCAATGACAGATAATGTCAGTGAGGCCGAAAAACCAGAAATGGTGATGTCTGATACAATTGCATTTAGTGTCAATGAACCTACAGCACTTTGCAAGAGCAAAAGTGTTGAAGTGGAGAAGTTAGTAAGCGAATGTTCTTTTGAAAGCAAAGAAAATACATCAGAAGGACTAACTGAAATTAAGGAACATTATGTACAAGTGAAGACTCCTCCAGTGCAAAATTTGGAGCCGTGTCCTCCTTTTTTTATCCAGGAAATTAAATCTCAGGAAGTACGTGATGGAGAGAGTTGTACCTTCAGCTGCGCTTACCATGCCTATCCGTACATCACAGTCACTTGGTATAACAACGACAAACCGTTATCACTAAGCCAAGGTTACAGCATTAACACCACAAAAAACCATTCTGCATTGACATTGTCAGCTGCTACCCGCAAGCAGGAAGGTTCTATCACTTGTGTGATATTTAACCAATATGGGACTGCAACAACTTCAGGCATGCTAAAAGTGAAAGTAAAAGAGATACCTGAATTGGAACAACTTGGTATATGTAAAGTTAAACTATTGCCAGATTATACAGAAGAGGAAGAAGAACTTAGTTTGGCATTTGACAGTAGGAAAAAGTATGAACCAGTTTTAAGTGCCCCTGGTAAAGCCACTCTCTTGCTTCCACAAGTCCACGTCCATCAACCTTGCATTTCCAAAACAGATCAACTTTCTCTTCCATTGGAAATCAAAGTAACGGCCCCAACCCCGACTCCAGAACAAGGAGAATTGAAAGAAGTAATTCAAACTGAATTTTCCTCAGAAGAACTTCCTGAAGAACAAACCTCCAAAGGAATAAAACATAAATTTAGATTTTCATTTGACGGAGTTCATGAACCCCCCAAAATCCTAAAAGAAATTCAACCAAATATTAGGTGTAGAGAAGGAGATTCGGTTGTACTTGAATGTCTAATATCCACAGAATCTGAAGTAGTGATCACATGGCTTCAAAATAACCAGGCTTTAATATCCAATGACAATGTTTGTTTTGAAGAAGGAAATGGTATTTATAGGTTGCACATTTGCAAGGTTTCCTTATCAGATGCTGGCATTTACAAATGCATTGCTGAAAACAATGCAGGTTTAGTGGAAACTGCTTGCAATCTTTTAGTAGATCCCTCTCAAGAAGTATTTTCCAACATCGTAGATCAAACTGACTTTAGAACTTCACCAAGCCAAGCCACAGACATCCAAGAACAGGTTACAAAAGAACAGGGGTATTCTTTTGAGTCCTCAGTGGGACTAATGAAGAGCAATTTTTATAATAAACAACATTGGATAAGCCAAGAGTTCCAGAATATTAGTACAGTGGAGAAGAAGCAGGAGAAGAAGATTTCTACAGATCATCAAGAAATGCTCAAAGGAAGAAAAGGAAGAACATCTAGAAGCCGTATTATTGACAAAACTGTTTTGCCCCATAATGGAAAACACTTTAGTTCTGGGGAAGCAGAAAGAAAAATAGATCAAACTAAAGAACGAATGGAGAAAACACACACACACAAGGTTGTATTTGAATTAAAAGAAATTCTTCCTATTAGAAAAAATATTCAAGAACAAATTGAATCACGGGAGCCTATCAAACTATGCGTAACTTCTGATAAATTGGATATCTCATTTGAGGAAATACAGAATGAAGAAAACATGGATAACAAACAAATCAGACTTCAGTCAGAGGATGCACATGTCCATGATGAATATTTTGTTTCTAAAACAAAAGAAACCGATAGATACAAACAGAAAATAGCCATACAAGCTACAAAGCAAGATGTGTATCCTAAGAAAGATATTGCTAATGAGACAGAATCTATTGGAGAGTCCTATGATACTGAAGCTGTTTGTCAAAAGCAGAAGGAAAATATTGTCAAAGGTATTTCAGAATTTGAAGTAGCAATTGTTTCCAACAATGCCAAAATAATAGAAAATGTTGAGAAAAATTCATTAGAAGAATTTCGCAAAGAAAGCCAACCAAGAGAAAATGTAATAAATGAATTAAAACATCAATCATTTCTGGAGAGGGAAACATTTTTCAATCAATCCATTCAGCAAATAGAAATGAATACAGATGTTATTCAAGACCAAAGAGATCTTCAGCAGGAAGCAATGCATGCAAAAGAAAAATGTTCTGTCTCTGTTTACTCAGATATAGAAACTGATGAAATACATCTTAAAAACACGGGAGCTGAGGTTGTGGATAATGCACAGAGGATGCTAGCTTTAGAAGAAATCATACCTTCTGATCAAGGATTTTCCAAAGTAATTGAACTTGTGAAGCAAGAATTTAAGGAACAGCAACATTCAGTGCCATCCACAAATAAGAAATTAAAACAAGTGCACCCTGATGAAGAGAACAATAATAAGCTAAAAGAAGCAATGCAGCCAGAGGAAGTATGCTTTAGAAAACTTTATTTTGCCTCTGAAGGAATGATAATTGATGAACAGGATATCACAGACAATAAACATCAGATAATGCATCCCACCCAGGAAGATTCACTCTCTATGGAAAAAGAGCATATTCAAGAATATGCTTTCCCAGAAGATATTCATCTAAAATTAGCTTTTTGGAACACAGAAGATGCTGCCTGGCAGCAGGAAGAGAAGCTGTCACAGGAAGAAAGACCTTTTAAATTTCCATCTTCTGCTTCTGCTTCTGAGGAACTAGAAGCCCTTCAAGGACATGAACTGGTTTTCACTCAAGAGGTTTCTGATGACAGCCAAGTCCTGCTTAAAAGCAGTTGCCAGCAAAAAGACCCCTGGTCCCAAGAAAAAGAATGGCAAACACAAGAGCCGATTTTTGATCTAAAAGCACATGCAGCTATTTTCTTCCCAGAATGTTTGTTGAAAGAGGCTGAAACGTTGCACAAGGTAGAAACATGCCCTTTTAGTCAGAAGTCTGCTTTTGAGAAGGTGGAGATAGAAACAGAGAGTTTCATAAAACAGACGGAAGACAAAAATGTGTCAGGAGAAGCCATTTCTTTACCTGAAGAACTTTGTCAGAATGATAAAGGAGAGTCGAAAGAAGTTAATACCACAGAACAGGAGTTGACAGTAGAAGCAGAACTATCTATAAGTCAGATACTGAAGAAGGCCTTAGAAAACACTGACATCTCTGTTGAGCATAGTGAACACAAAATAAATATTTCTGAGGGAGTACCACTTAGCATGTCAAGTGAAGCGTTTATGAGGGAGTCTTCAGAACCCACCCCACATAATAAATATCTTCAAATCACAGTAAGAAAAACCAGTATCCCTGAAAACGTTGATACTTCAGGATTGAAAGTTGCAGGAACAGATAGTTTTATTTCTGAAATGAAAAGAGCCGCGTTTGAAAAAGGATCTCAAAGTATTCATAAAACACAAGAAGAAAAAACATTGGTCACTGAACATTCCTTTATTGAAGAGACTACAGACTTTTCTTTAGAAAAAAGCAATAAGCAGAAACTTATTGATACCCAAATAATAACAGAAGAACATTCTGTCTTTCAAGAACCACCTGATACTTCAACCAAGGAACTTTCGTTATCACAGTTCCTCGTTTTATTAAAAAATGAGTCAGTTATAAGTCAACATGAAGAGACCAAACCCATACATAATCTTGAAGAGCAAGAGCAAAGTTCAAAACCCCCAAGTGAAAGACAATGCAGTGCTGAAATTGTCAGTCCTTCCCTCAGAAAACTAAATGAAGAAGCTGTTCTTCCATCTCAAGAGATATACAGTTCTCCTGATGGGACAGATGTTTGTTTTACAAAATATTTGCTTGCTGCTGGTGAAAAGAAGATTCCAGAGGTGAAAGAAAGCTCATCAAAGACTTTAACCCGAGAGGGATCGATCACCTCTTTGGAGGTTGAAGATGTCACATTTAGCGCTGTTTATGATTATTATAAACAACAACAAGAATTAACACGCCCTTTGTCTCCTGAATCAGAAATGTCTATTGATATTGAAAGCATGAACGGAGATGAAGTAGTAGAGTGTGAGAGATTTTACACACCACCTTCATCAGTGGAGATGTTTGAATCACTCTCATCTTCTCCTTCTTATCATACACCAGTTGGTACCCCTGAACGATATTCTACCCCTTCAGAGGAGAGATATTCTACCCCTTCAGAGGAGAGGTACTCGACCCCTTCAGAGGAGAGATATTCTACCCCTTCAGAAGAACGATATTCTACCCCTTCTGAGGAGTCAAATTTAAATTCAGCTATTTCTCAGGCAAAGCTGGTAAGAAAAAATACATCACCAGAGTGTTATCAAACAGCAACTGCATCTCTTTTGCAACAAAGGAGCTGTTCCTTTGATGAACTACAGGCTGAAATGTTTGTCACACCTTATGAAGCCTTAGAGCCAAAGGGAAATGAAATGCCTCCTGCATTTATTAAACCTCTGACCAAAAGAAAGATCTATGAGAACACCACATTGTGTTTGATTGCAGAAGTCACAGGTTCCCCGATGCCTGATGTGAAATGGTATAAAAATAAGTCTCTTCTTGAACAAAATCAAAAAGTCAAAATACAAAAAGAAGACAAAATATGTATCTTGGAAATCCATAACAGTAAACAAACAGATGGAGGAGAATATATGTGCCATGCTGTAAATATTATAGGGGAAGCTAAAAGTATTACACAGATAGAAGTGTTGCCTCATGATGGACGAGCTTTAGCACTTCCTCCTCCTGTAACTCATCAACATGTTATAGAGTTTGATATAGAAAAAGGGTCAACATCACGAACACCTTCCCCACAGGAAATACTTCTGGAGGTAGAACTGGATGAAGCTGACATCAAAGAATGTGAGAAGCAAGTGAAAATAGCCACAGTTTCTGAGCTCAAATCTGAACATCAGAGTATGATTGTATCTCTTGATGTTCTCCCTCTATCTTTGGTGGAAAACACCCAGGCTTTGTCTGGGAAGGAAAGGAAAGATGTTCAAATTGACTTTGAAGTGACTGAAATGCCTCCACGCTTCATCACTCCTGTTGTTGATACAGAGGTTTCAGAAAAATCAGCAGCATTGTTTCACTGTAAAGTCTCAGGTTGTCCTAGTCCAGTAGTGCAATGGTTTAAGGAGAGTAAGTGCCTTGCTCCAGATGCTTGCAAGTATGCTATTGTTAGCAAGAATGAAATTCACAGTCTTAAAATTCAGAATGTGGTGCGTTCTGACTGTGGTATGTATTTGTGCAAAGCACATAATACCGTTGGAGAAGCGATGTGTAAATGCTTCTTATCTGTGACTGAGGATCAGAAGTCCTTTGCACTGGCAAGTGATGAAGGTGAAGTAAAAGTCGGGTTGAAAGTCCCAGAAGATCAACCACAAAAAATTGATTTGCTTGTAGATAATACTATCCCAAGTGGCAACCAAACTGAAATAGAACTGGAGTTTGAGTTTGAACACAGCACTGATGATTCCCAAAAAGCAGTTAGGTTAGTTGCAGTTACAGAACAGGAGCAGGAAGAGGAAGGAGAGTCATGCGTTAACATTAATGTTGACGTGTTTGCTGAGCCATCGAAAGAAGAACACATAAAATTTGAAGCAAAGAGCACAGGCAGCTGTAGCTTTGAATTTCAAGTCACCGAAGCACCTCCCAAATTTATGAAAAAAATTTATGACTGTTTTTCTTTTCTTGGAACTTCTGCCTGCTTCCAATGCATTGTAGATGGTTCCCCAAAACCAGCTATCAGCTGGTTCAGAAATGGGATACTGATATGTGATGAAAGATGTTGCATAGAAGAAAGATGTTGCATGGAAGAAAGTCAAGAAGTCTGTCACAGTCTGGTTATGAGAAATGTAATCCAAAGTGATGAAGGAGAGTACATGTGTGTAGCAACAAACAAAGCAGGGACTGCTCATAGCACTGCTCTGTTAAGAATCTGCTAAACACCCTGAAATAAGAATGCATTTCCTCTGAAAGGTATAGTAGATGAAGGCTTAATTTAGAGAGCTGGACATAGTGGTAACAATCATGTTGGATGCTTCAAAGCACTCTTAGAAAGGGAATAGATAGTGCCAGTGAATTTGTTCTCAGTCTCATAAGGCTACTTTGGTGTTTTAGACTATATTCAGCACTGCAATACAGGTTACGTGTCTCTCAAAATGAATTTTACTGTTGCCAACAGCTCATGCAACCTCATGATTATACCATTGACACTGTCACCTACTTTTGTATCCCATCTTAGATACTTGTAAATATACTTATGTCATTAAAAGCTAATTTGCATTTTTGTGAAGAGGGTTCTGGAATCTTTGATGCTCTTTTCACTAGTGACTGATTGACTTTAAATTGTACTCTATAGTCAACACTGAATTTTCACTAGAGTTCTGTGAAAGAACTCAGAACAACCATTTCACCCTCACAGTGTTGTATCAGTAATGTTTTTTTCCTGATCATGTTCTGAAGGATTTATGCAGTTTCTCTTCTGACAAAATTTTCACTGAACTGAGACTTTTATTGTTCTCATTCCAATACAAACCAAAATTAGCATGCCAGTCAAAATACTCTGATCAAAGATAATAGAGACCAAACTAGTTATGTTTAAAGTTTTGTCATACTAGAGACTGTATAAAATATCAGGATTTATTTCTCTTTTACCAGTAGAGAAGAATCTGGAATCTAGAGGAAATCTTTTTAAAAAGTAGTTTTATTCTAAATTTACACAGAAAACCTAACTGTCAAAGATAGATAAAATGAACCTAACTCCCCAATTAGGTTAATAACTGATAAAAAAATATTTCTATATAGCTAAACCAAAAATAAATTTAAAAACCAGTAATGAAATGTATGCATTCAGTTTTTCAGTACATGAATAGTTGTTATACTTTCCTCCCTATACTTCAAAAGAATAACATAATCTCAGAATCAGTGGAGGCAATAAGATTTATTCCCAAGTAAGCATGCACAGGATTTATAGTATAATTATACGTACATGTCATGTTTTCAAGAGAACATACTGTAGTTAAGTCATATGTTCAATAAAACATATTCCCAATTAAATAGGCTCACAGCCTTGGGCTACAATCATTTATATACTTCCCTGAGGATAAATTCTGTTGAAATCCATTGAGCTGATTTTGATTAAATGTGTACATGGTTGCACATTAAGATCCAATCTTGTACTGGCTCATATAGGAGTAAGCTCTATTGCGTGCTGTGAGATTTATTTCTTAATCTACATGCATATACTTGCATGTTTACTATATTAAAAAGAAAAATGTCAAAAATTAGTATAGGCATTAACATAGAAAGCATGTTAACTGTTTTGAACAACATTTTAGCACTGCAGAAAAAATAAGCTAGAAATGGAAAAAGAATATGTCAGGTATACTAATGGCAAAACAATCGCTTTAAAAATTAAATGAATATTCCTGACAGTTATAGTTGCTCATTATTTATTTCCAACATTGATATTTAAAAGTAGCAAGATAATTTATATTCAAAGTAGTGCATTTATATACTCATTTATGTATGGGTGTGTTCTTATTTCTACAGTATATGCCTTGTGCTTAGTCAAGGAACAAATACTTTTGGCTTTAGGCAGTACATGATCTGAATAGGAGGCTCCATTGTAGTAAATATAGAAAATTGTTCTCATAACTATTTAAGAAAATATTTTTGGCACCTTTAAAAATACCATCCGTTATAAACACAATGTTTAGACCAACTTCTGAAGTTTTGAATTGAAACACTGTAGAGAAAATATTTCTGGGAGCTCAGTTCTAGAGAAGCACATTTTAAATCAAACTTAAGTATGCAATGTAATGTATAAACTAGACATAAGTTCCAAACATTATTATTAATTTATCCTCACACAATCACGGGAGATACAAAACTCACAATTAACTTAAAAATGGATAGTCACAGAACATAACTAACTAACTGAAGTTGGACCCAACTAATTTGGAAAAGTAGATTTTTGGAAAGAAGAATAGAATGTTTGTATGAGTGTGTGTGTGTGAGTGAGTGTGTGTGTGTTTGTGTGCATTTGTGTGTGTGTGTGTGGTTTTCTTCTTTTCCTTCTGAAGTCAGATTGCTTGAGATAGATAAAAAAAGACCAAGGTGGCCAATGCTAATGTTAATTTTATACTACTTCCCATTTATATATAATATAATCTTATTTATTAGAATTTATGCTTAAGCAAAATTCAATTACAGTATTTTAATATTATGCACCTATATTTCTTAAATTTAAGATGACCATTTATAAAAATGTTCTTTGGTTTGATTTTGTTTTGCTACTTTGAACTACCCAAATAGATATACAGGATATTTTAACAGACTTAATTACCTTGATATAAATGATATTTGGTTTATAATAATATTAACAACATCATGCCAATACCATTTAAATAATACACATGATGGCCTGATAGCAGAACAATTAAATAATTAGTAAAACATTAAAACACGTAGGTTAAATGAAATGGTATAAGAGAAATAAATCTACCTGATCCAACATTGAGCTGGGCAGAAATTGCAGAGGAATTAGTGTTTCATTGCCATTCCCCTTATTCAGTGGAAGTGCCAATGTCCCTGAATATCGAAGAATATACATTGCACATATTTTGCTGTCTAACATCAAAGAACATAAATAATTCCTCTAAGGGGGGGAAAAACTTACTTCTGATTTTCAGCCTATGATATTGCTTGCATTTATACCCCTAATCTTCCCAAGGGATAAACATGTGCAGCCATAATGTCTGCATGTTTGTTCTGTTAGGAAGACTGTAGGCTATGAACAGGTGGAAAAATCCTTACCCTGCAAGCTCTGAATAGATTCGTGCTTTGTCCATTTCTTCTCCTGATTCCAAGAAGACCACCTTTTACAAAGGGAGAGAGAATTAAATCTCCAAAATCTCCTACTCAAGCCCTTCTTGATAGCTGAGAAATCCTGCTGTTCTCTGATCCCAATTGCTGCAGGGGGCCACAGGCTCTTGGCAATGTTCCCAATTCTCGGGATAAATATCCCATTTTAAAACTAAAATTAAAATTACGGTTTATAGGTAACTGACCAGGAAAACCACAGTGCAAAGTTGAAATAATGGCTGCTGTAAAATCAAGCCAACACACCCAGGTCAAACAAAGGTAGTGTTTTCCCTCAAACTTTCATTTAAGCTACATACTTTTTCAGTGTCAAATCCAATGTCTTTTGGGTTTTTTGTTTTTTTTCTTCACAGGGTACTTTAGTAAAGCCATTAAAACAGATTTCATTTGTCCATGGTCTATGTTACCTTGAAATGCCAGTGTATATATTGTTTTAATAAAAGTATAGAACACAATATACTTGTGCTTGTCTTTACTGAGCCTGCTTTGATTTTTCCCCCCTTTTAACCCCTTTAAAAGGAGGGATTTCCCCCTCTTTTTAATTAAGGTTTTAGGCCATGGTGGTGGGCCTGAATGTCAATCCTTTTCAGCACAGTCCTTTTAAACGTAGAGATGGGACATCTATTTGCCCACAGACGTGAAACTAGGAATAAGGCATGATTTATTGAATTGAACAAAGGGTAGAATGTTGCAAATCTTTGCAGCTATCAAATCCAAACACACACAGACACACACTCAAAATATTACTTTACAAATTATTTGTGTAAAAGTGTATCAATAATTTCAGTGTTATTTCTAGATGACTAGAATTAGCTGTCTAAAGAAAAAAGGATGGATGTTTCAGGAGGGAAAGCAGGAAGATTAATCAGTCTGATGCAAATGCAAGTTGATTTTTTAAAAAAGAATGTTTGTGTGAGATCTAAAAGAGGTGTTTAAATATTGGGGAGAGGAATAGAATAGCAATAGCATGTAGACTTATACACTGCTCTACGGTCCTTTATAGAACTCTCTAAATAGTTTACAGAGTCGGCATATTGCCCCCAACAATCTGGGTCCTCATTTTACCGACCTTGGAAGGATGGAAAGGCGAGTCAACCTTGAGCCAGTGATAATCGAACTGATGACAGTCAGCAGAATTAGCCTGCAATACTGCATTCTAACCACTGAGCAACCATGGCTCTTTAAGAATGATTCCTTCTTATCCTTCCAAGGAAAACTTGGTCAGGTCAAATCTGCTTAGACAAAAAATAATAATAACGTGTTTTCCTGAACTGATGTCCCTTTCTACTAGAGATCTATAAGCATTATTAATCCTTTATTTTGCACAATTCAAGACATTGCATAATACTCCCACCTCTTATTTTCCTCACTATAAGATCCCTATGAGGTGGATGGACCTTAGAAAAAATAATTGACCCAAAGTCACTCACCTGGCTTTCATGCCAATGTAGGACTAGAACTCACAGTCTAACAGTTTCTAATAAATCACTTAGCTACTACATCAGACTGTCTCTGAACCTGTGTTAGTAGCTTATGATTGTATTATAATTATTCCAAATTACATAAAAAAGTGAAATAGCAATAGCACTTAGACTTATATACCACTTCACAGTGCTTTACAGCCCTCTTTAAGCGGTTTACAGAGTCAGCATATTGTCCCCAATAGTTTGGGTCCTCATTTTACACACCTCAGAAGGATGGAAGGTAGAGTTAACCTTCAGCCAGTGAGGATCAAACTGCCAAATTGCAGGCAGGTATAATATTCATTGTTCCTGGATAGTAAATCCATTCGGTCGGGTGCAAGAAAAGCATGGGTTTTTAAAATGCACATTACAATGTGTACCTTACTAAAGTACCGTATTTTTCTGAGTATAAGACGCACCTTTCCTCCCCCTAATTGGGGCTGATAATTCAGGTGTGTCTTATACTCCGAATGTAGCTTTTTCAAAGCTTTTTTTTCAGATCTAACAAGGTGAATGAAGAGTGAAGCGATCTTTGAAGCCTATTTTCGCCCTCCAAATAAGCGTTTTTTTTCAGTCCTAAGTCTTTGCAGCCATTTTTCATTGCTATTCCCTCCAAAGAACCTTTTTTCCCCAGGTGCTA